>JAHQIW010005541.1:0-59339 GCA_019055375.1 Parelaphostrongylus tenuis | reverse complement strand
CCACAGGCGGGAGTCGAGCTCGCGTTCTAAAGTTACCGGGCGCCTGAAGTCGAATCTTTGCGTGCCATTCAGTTTTATGGATGACCTTTCCGGAACCATACCACTACTAAAAAGCACTTATTTCAAAGAAATATAAATGAAACTGTGCTTGTTCTCTGGATACGTCTTTTTAGTGAGCTATAACAGCAAAAATTAATGCTTCAGGCTCGATTTGCTTTGCTTGCTTGCCTAAATTTATTTTCCAGGAAAGCTTTCATAATACGGTGTAAGAGCGAAAGCAAGATTACTTTTTATAATCGGAACATTCTGCGCTTATGATAATTATATGTGCGCGAGTATATGAACGAGTAGAAAAAATTACGTATTGTCACTGCTGCATAAAAAGTTCAAATTATCTCTTAAACAACAATAAAAATTTCATTAACTTAGTCCACTGAGAATGTTCAAAGCTTTTTCGAGGTTGGCACAATTAGTGGCACACGTACTTTTCTGCGGTATCACCCATCTCATCAGAGGCACCCCCCTCCCACCCACACCGAACTCTATAGCGAGGGATGGGGAGAAAATTTGGTCCTAACACGTGATTGTAGTTATCATCATTTTTCATCAAAATCTTTAAACTGATAGTGAATATGAGAACGTTATCTTCCAATTGACTGTTTCTGAACCTCGTTTTAAACGCTTAATGTAGTCCGTGAGAATGTTCGAAACGTTTCGTATCTACTACGTCGAAGACTTTCGTACCTTCCAGCTGTGTCGCCTTCTTCACGGAGTCACACGTCCCACACTCCACATCCCTGCTATGGAATTGGGTTTAGTCATGTTGTCTGAACAGCGTATGGGTAGCCTGACATTCATGAAACTTGATTTGGCGGACGAGATTCGAGTGCTTTTTGATGCAAACTCAAGCATGTAAACCGATATTTTATTGAGATTGAGAGATGTTTACCGAATGCGGCCACTTGAAAACAGTGTAAAATCACCATAGCGTTAACTAATGAAAACGTGTGTTAACAAGCTTATATTAACTCATCAAAAGAATTCGCAGGAACAAAATAAATTACTAATTGCTGCCAAAGTTTATTTGATGCTGGTCAGTCGAATGCACACTGATATCATGAAAGTAGTAGTAGAGACCCGTTTATCATTACTGTTATTCTAATCTATCAATGCTCACTAGAGCAAATAGAATTGTAACGAAAGCTACACCATGCTTATTTCCATTCTAAACAATTTTTAATTGAAAAACTTATTAGTGGAGCGATTCTTGAATATATAGTAATAGGAAATTATCATCAAAATTATGTTCCTCAGTTTCTTCACACACATTCACGGTCACAGCACACAGTCAATGAGCCCATGCTCGTTTTGCTCGTCATATTAGAGTTGAAGACAGCCACCTGCAAACAATTTATTCTGCATATTTGAAATGAGACAACGCTGGATGTGAGGTCATTGGACCCAATTCTAAAAAGAAACCATGTAGACCCACTTACCGTTATCTGTCTTGTACTTGGTCGTCTTAAAACCGATTTGAGAGAGACGAAAGTGAAATAGAGCAATGATGAAGCTGCAAATTAGTTCGTTTTGTGCAAGAAATGAATCATAAATAACGCTGAGTATTTCACAGTATCAAGTTATCAAGCTGATGCAATGTTTTTAGAGGAAGAAGTAAAGCCATATAATGTCTTGATTTCTGCTTTCCCACATCGGTGCAAAAAAAAGGCAAAGCAGGAGCAGCGCCCGTAGCGAATAACGCGTTACATGAGATAAGGTCGCACCATGGAATTTTCATCTTATCAATTGATTACCTTAATGGTAACCACTGAAACTAATTCGAACAATATCATTCTTTTATATAACCTTCATTACTGAAGAAAATCGTGCTCATAGAAAATTGACTTGAAAGTGATGTAAATGCCTGGGGCGGCAAACACCTAATACCAATTTGCTTGAGCAGCTAAAAAGTGGCCGGAGAAAACTTGCAAAAAATTTCACACTCTTTTCTCCACTGTTTTCATGCCTGAATATTCTTGATCCTTTCTAATGAAAGGATTTTCTTGGACGATTTCTAGTCAACAGCTTTTACTGAATTCACCTTCAAAGTAAAAAAAGAGAGTAAAGTAAATTTCACTCACCCATCCATAGCAAAACACATTTCCGATGGAAATGTAGTAGTAAAGAATGTACTCCATTTGCTCTCGAACAACTTACTAATGAAGCCAACACTAAT
Source organism: Parelaphostrongylus tenuis (assembly GCA_019055375.1). Taxonomy (NCBI): domain Eukaryota; kingdom Metazoa; phylum Nematoda; class Chromadorea; order Rhabditida; family Metastrongylidae; genus Parelaphostrongylus; species Parelaphostrongylus tenuis. The sequence continues at coordinate 57,106 of JAHQIW010005541.1, read as the reverse complement.
TGTTTGGCAGAGAAATAGCACATTTTGGTACACCCGTCTGTAATGGAATCACGAAAATTGAAGAATCTTCGATAATCTAAAGCATTCAATAGTAATTTATGCGTTTTTACCTGCTTAACGAAACCCACTTCCCTATTGTGCCTCTTCTGTTGATTACCATTTGAGCAAAAGCCATTGGGGTTATAAAATTAAATTGCATTGAGATAACAACGTTAAGACACAAAATATTTACTCTATCAATAATATCACACAACCGTTAATTTCTTGTACACGATTAGCTCCCATTCCACCTAAGCTTCAAAGGAAACTCAAGTTAACCTAATCACTCATGAAATATTGGTTGACATTGCGAATCCTCAAGTGGATAAAAATCACTGGGTACGTTATAGCTACTCGTGTCTGTATTGATAATAATTCTTCGTGATACCATAATATGAGTAAAGGAGGGTATGGGGTATGTGATAATCAACATTATCACCACGGATTTCAATCATAGTATTGTGCTTCCCTCATGAGCAGGTGAGCGCAAGGGTTGAACTACCTATTTCTATTGTACCAATTTGACACATACTTTCTGTTTTTATTTGGGCAAACTCATATACGCATGCATCCGTGTGCAGCTCTTTGCTCGGACAATTGGGAAAAACGGAATTTTATCCGCATCCACTCAAGTCACTCGACGATCGATAGAACGGCAACTGATGCAGGAAGTAAAAGTAAATTTCACTATCACAAACCTTGTATTTAGTTCTCAAACAGATTAAGGTAATGCAGTCGAGTATAAAAATCAAGGCCAAAACCGCTCTTGTGGAGTAGAAGTTGATAAAGGCAGAAAGGATGTAACCGCATGTTGTTTCGGAATAAGTCCATTTCCACTTCGTCGTATCAAAGACCAAGAAACAACTCTCGGCTGAAAAAAAACCAATATATGTTTGCAGATGGGTTTGAAAAAATTCTAAAACCTTCACATTACAAACATTGTTAATCAAGTGGTGCGAAATCAGTTGTAATGTACTCTAATGTGAAAATTATCTGTACGCTGTCAACTTAACTTTTTCAGAAAAACGCTCATCCATTTGATAGAGGAGTAATTTTCAATGTGTTTGTTGTGAAAGCGTGTTTAATGCAGCTCCTGGGAATGCCCTTCAATGCCCACATAACGCCTGATTGAGGTAAAGAGCTGGTCAAAGGCTCCTTCATTGCGGGATCGGTAGATGGTATCAGACTTGTTTGTATGGATAAAAGCAGCTTGTCATCGCTTCCCTTTAAACTATTAACCAAGAGAATTCATGTTCAGTAGGGATGGGTTCACAATATATCTCTCGATTACCTGATCAACAATGGTCGCCTTTTTCTTTCACGTTCATTTTACAAGCGGAACATGAGAATTAGTTCAACATGCAAGTTTTTTCTACTGCAACCGCTGTTGATTCACATTCCCGAATAAAATTAATCTCACTAATTATAAATAACAACCCTCACTCCAGAAATGCGGCACTGCATGAAGAAACCCAGCATCCAGCAGATTAGAACTGCTGAAGAGGTTTTGTTTGGCGTTAGTAAGTTGGCGATTTGTAGAGGAAATGTGATGGCAATGACTCTGTTCAAGGCAATAGCGAGGTGAGAGTAGATGCATACATACCAGAAAATGACGACCACCATACCGAGCAACTTGGCTATCAATTTGGTCGACGCATCGCTTCCACTGGAAGTTGTTAGATTTATTACTTCCATAATCAAAATCTTCCCACTTCCTATTTGCTTGCAGTAGTTGACTTGCATTTCCTTCTCTTTTATTCAATAATAATGTACTCTATCTAAATGTACTTTTGAGAATGTTGAGTAATACGGATAATGTTTGACTCCAGGCTAAACTTTAACCCGTATTTCACCCATACCGAGGGCTCGTTACAACGCTACACCACCGAGGTCACCGCTCTGCTACCCTTGAAAGAAAACAATAGTAGCAAAAATAATTGTTAGCTTCACTGCTTTTAATTTCGATGTGTGCTTCCTAGATTAGATCTGTTAAAGGTTAGTTGCTGACAACCCCAATACTTTGCATTAAAGAGAGAGTGGTAACAAAGTGGTGCATTTGGTGGTGCAGTGGTTACACACATCCCGGTAAGGGTAAAACATGGATATAATTCCCAACTGGGGTCGCTTTCTTGCACACCATTCAATACTTGAAAATGTACGTTTATAACATCATAACACTGCTAATAATCAGTGAAAACTGAGAAACCCCAAAGACTGCGTCCTAATTTTTGGAATGTCTCAAATTTGGACATTAATTGATGGAAACCTTCCAAGAATGGTCCCGCTCTACTAAAGCTGAGAATCTCCGAGCGTTTTTTGCACTTACCTTCAGGGTTCCATTTTAATTTTTGAAAATGCCGAAGACACAATTTCAAAGGATTTCTAAGTGACTCTAAGGACGCAATCATATACTACTGTCTATTATATTTTCCTAAACACTGCTACAAGAATTGGCTCCATAACTAGAACACGATTAAACTAACTTGAGACCGCGCTAAAAAATTCAGTATAATCTGACAGAATGTTTTGAGCGTTTCAGAGCTCTGGTGAAGACATATCTAGTGGTAAACACATGTTCCGGCGTTTTCCTCGTACACCTCATCGAAACCACGTTCCTTACGGCCTCACCTAGCACTGTTAGCGATCGGTTACAAGATGTATCATCCTACGTCAAGTGAAAAGATTACTTGATGTTTAGGATAGTCGATTGGAAAATATTGTCGCATGTGCTCCGTAAAAGCTGTAGGCTCAATTAGTGTGGAATAATGCCACATCAAGTGATCTTTTTATTCGACGTGGAATGATACATCTTTGGCGTTGACTGCTAATAGTGGCAAGTGAGCCGTAAGGCATGTGGTACTGATGAGGCGTGGGAAACACGCTAAAGGTACGTATACTATAAGAGATGCCTTTAACAGTTCTCTGAAAGGATTCAAACATTTTATCAAACTAGTACATAAAATTTACATATCGGGAAATCAGAATCAAATTTCGTCCAAATCAAGCTCCGTGTGTATTTTTACCTGATATAAAATCAGTAATTCCCTGGTCATTACAGAGAATTTCAATGATTTCTAGAAATTCTTTCTTAAAGAAAGTTCTATTCGTCATTCTATTTCTCGTTTCTTATCATCCCACTATTGCAAAGTTGTCTCATCTACGTTAAATCATTTCGTGTGCTGTTGTTTTAATCATACACTATGTTATTTGGTAAGTAAGAAAGACGAAATCACCGTAACTTGTGGAGACCTGTTAGTCTAGCATCTCAGTTCTCACACATTACAAGTGGTTTTCTCATAATTTCTAAAGTCAAGAAATATGAACACTTACAAGAATGTAACCGGTGTGGCCCAAAAGACGAAGACAGACACTGCGCCCATATTAGCTATGCTATGTGAGAGGCACAATAGCCCAAATGCGTTCCGCAAAGCAGGATTGTATCGCACGGCTAATATAGCAGCTCCATTTGAGATCAAACCAAACAGTCCTATCTATAAATCACTGATTTTCGTTATTCCTTACAGCAATTTCACTCCACAGCCTTCACTCAATTTCATGTGTTAGCAGGCAATGCGGTCTCACATTACAGTTTATTTGAAAATTTACAGAAAACTTCCAGCCTGCACTTTTGAAGTTAAAATCCCAGTTTAGAAAAAACTGTATCACACAAAGTGAAACCTTTCAGACTCCACTCATTTCTTGCAAACTAGAAACACCTTTAGGAATTTCTATTGCGTAACAGTAAGCAGTTTGAAAGGGTGACCCAGTAGTTTAAGTCATTTTCGGTCTCGGCTTGATTTGTGAAACGTTTCTCATAAAGATAGTTGACGAGACGCCTGAAAAGTGTAATTGGTGAGCGTGAGGTCTTACAAGTAAGGTTCTCTCAAAGAAGTTGTCAAGAGGCTTGAAAAAGTTTGGCTAGTAAGCAAGAGCAAGGTCAATGTGGACAAGTTCCGTCACTCAGCTCTTTCGTCGTTTGCAGCGACGAAGGAGGAGCGCATGCATCCATGCTGTGTTGGGGAAGGCACATTCAGTTCTCGAGCAATTCATTGTTGAGACCTTCGGATTATCCAATTTCTTGAGGTTAGGTGTCGAAGCAGTTTACATGCTATTATTGAGATTCGCTGCAAGTTTTCAAACAGTTCAGCATGTGTTGCCTTCCACCAAACCCAATTAAGCGTCGTAATCAGGGTAGGGGGGTGTTTGCGTCATGAACCATCTGAGGAATAAATTCGCCATGGTGGTATTTTCAAGATCTATTAGAATTTAAACTCGTTAAGACTTTTTTGCGTTCTAGAAGAAGTAAGTCTATTAAAACTACTCCTTTAGTAACCAGTTTCTGACTGGATAATTTCTCAAAGATGCACCATACTAATCAGTATGCAGGGCGAAGATGTGAGGATTGTATATAATGGCATAGTATTGAAAAGAGAAGAACGAAACCGGCGATACGTACGCAAGACACTCACGTACCAACCTCGAACTGGCTCAGTTCTTTCCGACTATATTGAACGCTTATAATGAGGTTCTATAAGCCAGTTGAATGTAAGAGCACTGAAAAGAACTAAACCCAGGACATATGCAAGCATATGGGAGCGCCGTGGTCGAGTGGTTGTGATGCTCGTAGGTGAGGCGTGAGTGGAGAAGAGCCCTACCACCAACCCTCTTCGGCAGTCAACAACATCGCCCTGTGAAACGCCACAGCCAGGTTGCCCGCGGGACTGCAAGGGTACTTGCTCATCCAATATTCTACGACGTTCAAGAAGAAGACAAAAGAAATGTATGCTAGAAGTATCAAAATCCGCACAATAAAAAAAACATTGTGAAGACGGATCAACAAAGTGATGAAGTGTCATTTACAAGTAGAATAAAATTTATAGATTCTTCATTTACATCTCAGAAACCTCATATGTTTTAGTGCGTATAAACTTCTCTATTACTTCATCATACTTCAAAATTCTTGCTAAACTATTACCAAGCTTTGATTTGCTCATTAAGACATAGATCATATAGGAGTCTACAAATTGCATTAGAAAAAATGTGATACATCATATCGTATCTGTCAAAAGATGTTCGTTATAAGCGCGTAGTAACAAAATGCATAAAGTTAACCATAGGGATTTTTCACGTAGTAAAACTTTCAATAAGAATGTAGAAAAACACCCCGTGAGAAATGTTCTCCTTCTTTTTAGCATGCCTTTCATACTGGCTGCAATTTTTCTGGCATTATCTGCTACTGTTGGATAGTCCACTGTTTTTCAGATCGTCAGCAGTCAACTGCTGCTACCTCAAATCCATATCCATCTATGATCGCTGAGCAATAGCACCGCCTGGTATTATGTCCTTATGGGACTCGCTGCACAATCCAAGCATAGCGAGATCCATTTGCTGCAACATCGGTCGCACCATCAACAGTTCTTCTCTGTTCATTCTGAATAGTCTGTAACCCTCAATATATCGTGCGTCGTCCACTTACAGGAATCCACCGATTGCACTTCATATTGCAATCCAAGACCGCAAAATAACTGTAAAAAAACTACGAAACACTCATCGAAACAACTCAAACGACTCCACTGGAACTCAGCTTTGTAGGTCGTGTGAATACTATCAAATATGAAAATTCAATACAATTGTACACAGGGGTCGCCCTGGCCAAGTGATTGTATGCTCATTGCGGCGCACATGTAACCACGTCCCCGCCTCCCCGCCTCCCCCGTCCCCTCCCCCCCCCCTTCCCCAACTCTTTCGGCGCTTAACAACAACGCTTATGTCACGACACAGCTAGGTTATCCTGGATAGCGCAAGGATTTGCTTAACAAAACTTTTACGACGCTCCAGAAGAAGTCGAAAGCAAAAAGAATTGAATGCTAGAAGCACTGAGATTTGCACGGTGAACAAAAAACACTGTATCAGCAAAATAAGAAAGTTAATATGCCATTGTATACAAAGTAGGGGTTTGAGATCTGATGTTACGAATGCAACGAAATGCTCTACGTGACGTAATAAACGGCGTAAGAAGGCGGTATTTTATTCAAGGCTCTTACATTTATAAGTTATAAAAAGAACAACTTTAGACTAACCACAGTCATGATCGTCGACACAGCAACGTTCTCCGGGTGAATATACAACGGTGCGCTTGAGAGGGTTGCCATCTGAGAAATACGTTTGTTTTCTATTGACAAGGATTAAGAATCGCATTACTAGCGCTAACATTGCACGAAAATCAAATTCAAAGCTGAGAAGTTTTGTCACTTTTAGGAGCAACATATAGAGCGATGCCTCCAAAAATTAGTTCACGCAGTCTTTACTGAATAATGTTCACTAAACCTATGTCGATTTCAATGCTACCTGTAATTCCATGGTATGTTTCTGGTTTAGAAACTAATGTGAAGACTTACAAAATTTAACACCTTTACTTCAAAATCGCTCATTCTATGGCATCTACACCAACGTTAATCATGCGGCACTCAACTACACATCGGCTAGATTCCATCTCATTATTTTCCCATTCTTTGAGTTTTCACACAAAGAGTGCGTCTGATTGGAATGTGGTCTCATTTTACCGTTGAAAGCATAGGGAGTAAATAAAAACGCACATACTGCTGTTGAATAGTTGCTGCCTAATCGTAACCGAAGGCAAAAGATTTGTCATGCTGAACAATGGTTCACGCAGAATTCCTTGTTACAACAGTATAACTCAAAATTTGCTCAATTTTTCAAAGCATTTCTTGCACAAAGCAGAAAATCTATGTTACTGCGAGGCTTGAAGCGGTTCACAACAAGCGAAAGGTTTAATGAGCTTCACAAATTTCGTAGGCCTTCTGCGCCCTCTCTTTAAACGCTAGGATTCAATGGATAGCTAACTGTCCAATTATTCAGGACTTACGAGAGATCGGATAATTTGATTCAAAACAGTACAATCTGATAATATATCTTAAGCCTTCTATAAGGTCTGTTATGACACATCTACAGTGCATGATACCTGTTTCGGCATAATTCAGCAGAGAGATATGCCCTATCCAGGCGAAACCAACGCCAAAATATCTACACGTGTTTTGCATTGTAAACGTACCATGACGGACCTCATGAAAAGCTCAGAATATTCACTCAGATAGTGTTTTCTTGAACGATTTTACATAAGCAGTCGAAAAAGGAGGTGTACTGTGAATTACATAGCTGAACATTCGGCTAAATCATCTTTTTCGCGGCTTTTTTCAGAGCCTGAACGTAATCAGTGCAACGCTATTCGCATAAACTGTAGATTGCTCATAGTATTGGTGAAAATCTATGTTATTCGTAAAAGTCACTTTATTCGAAACAAACTACTCACCGCTTTGTTCGCTTTGAGACTTCCAATGTTCTTCGTGTACGGTGACGCCTGTGCCCGCCCCCAACGTCTAAAGATCAGATTGAACAAAGGTGCCAACTGATGCGTAATAGTGACGTATGCTAATTCAGTTTAAGAGAAGGGATTATATGACTTTTTATATTGAAGTATTCGTCCCTATTAATCACTATTGGGTTTTCGAAATCTATCCATAAACCTCGGATCTCACTTCAACGTTTTCGAAAACTGTCCAAGTATTCTATCCACCGTCTCGGGATCGTCACTCACTGTTTTCATCTTTTTGTACCTAAAGGGTTGCTTTTACGACTTTTCATTTTCCGTCCATATGTTTTTTTACAAAAGCATGAAGTGGCTTTCCTTTTCGCTTATGTATTCGCCATCGCATGTCTTGCAAGTAATGAGGGATATCACACTCGAAAATATGCATTCTCCTCTCTTGTATTAAGACATTTTACACAACCATTTGTTTCACGTGGAGCTCATACATGGGTTCAGAACCAATCGTGGGCTTAGTGAAGTAGACAGATCTTTGATTCCCAGAGAGTTTCCTGAAACTCTGTTTTTTCAAACATCTTTCAATGGCAGCACTTCATTCCGTATTGAGGGTGGTTTTTGAGGTATCTCAACGTTGAGGCTTGGTATATTGTCGCTCTACTTATGAGGCCTTTCTGTCCACTTTGATAAGGATATAACATGTTTCAAGCTGTTAGGTCCAGTGCTATACAAGCACCTGTTTCGTCCTATTGGGACTCATCAATAGCATCATCCCTCGGTTCAGGCGGTCCTCTGAGGTTAAAATAATCCTCTATAACCCTGTGAGGAATTGACGCCGAGTAGAAAAAATTAGATGGCTACAAGCTGCATTGTAAATTGCAAGTGTAGCTACAATCTTGATTGCCGGTCACCAGAAGAATTCCATCATCTGACTTTAGGTGAAATTTTTTGCACAGCGTTGATTCTTTGATAGAGAGCTACTTAGCCTCAGGGGATCGGCTGAACCGAGAGAGGGTTCTACTGATCAGTTTCAATAGGACGAAACGAGCGCTTGTATAGCATTAGACCTATCATCTTGAAACACGTTATACCCATACAAGACTGTCATTTTGAGCGGATCTTTAAAAGAGCGGTCAATAGGGGAGGCATTTGTTTATTTTGACTCAATATTGGTGGCTCCTCTTTCGTAGACACTCGTGATGGCTATTTATCCTTTCGAGCTCATGCGGAGCAGTGATTTAAGGTGCCTTGTGTCGCAACAGGGTCGATGATTTGATTTAGGCTCATAGCACGTCAAACCATCCATCCCTGAAGGGTCGTTAAAGTGGTACCAAACTGGATACAGACTTATTTGGATGGATAAGCAGCACTGAGTCGATACAGTGAGAGGAATCGTGAGCCACTGTAAAATCAGATCTGCATTTAAATCATTTTGAACAAAGGTAAAAATTGAACGCGAATGCATGGCGCATCCCTCATAAATTACTCAACACCAAGGGCTCTAGTCGTCATTCTTTCATTGTCGCTTGAAGTTCAGTGACTCCTCCTTTTCTTATTCGCCCCGTACAAGCACTGTAGCTGTTAGGTAGTCGTTTCGGTCAAATGTTTTTTTTTTTGCTGTGTAAAAAATGAGAATGAAGGTGGTGCTCTAGTATGCTTCAATTATTTGACTTTTGATGATATTTCGTAATATATACATTTTTGTAGTGGTTTCTCTGTAGAATTTTTCTTATGAACCTATTATACTTTGACTCTTCATTTGAGTGTTGAAAATATTTGTCCTCTACTGTTTTGTGGAACAGGTGATAAAACAATCATCTTTGTATTAGCAGTAGAATGTTGGATAAGAAGTGAGATCTGGCGATTCTACTTCAGACTTGAAAGCCATAAAAAATTGGTGTTAATTTTTCGTCATTGCTATTGTTCCGATTCGCACATAGCATTTGTCGGATCGCCTGTTGATTGAACAGCGAGGACACTGACAAGCCATTCAAATTTATTTTTCTTCAGTTTCTGTTAGTAGTTCTTTAATGTCTTTCATAGCGACGTTTGTGTAGAGTGCGGTAGCATCGAATGGCTGCATTAGAAGCGTTAGGTTTGCGTATGTTTCAGACATTCTAGAGAATTTTGGTGTTGCTGAAAATACACCTTAGTACCTCCAATAATATTAGACTCAGAAGCAGTGCTATCTTGCCACTGGCTGGCTTGGACAGTTGATGATTGATTTAACTCTAAATGTTATTCGATCGGTAGACGAGAAGTTATCATCAGAACCAGATTTATGTAATCTGATAAGTCCATTGAAAACATGACAAGTTGGCAATTTATTGCTCTAAGTTAACGGATAGCTCAGGTGTTTTTTCATGGTAGGAAAAAAGAGATCGGTCACCTACTAAGATCTCCATAAACCGAACACAATCGGCGGCAGCTAATTGATGCATGGAGGAATTTTCCAGTGAAGTGATGAAATATCAAAAAAATTTTCGCATAATTCCACTGATGCTTACAGATTGAAATGTATGTAAAGTAGAGGTTTGGTGAACTGATCGTTAACAAATGAAACGAATCATTATATTTAGAAGCAGTACATTCTTAAAAGACTCCGCGCTCTAGTAGTTGTGATGATCATCGCTGCGCGCATGGAGTCGAGCTCCACTTCCTAACTCTCTGCAGCAGTCATCAACATCTCGCTCAACCAGTATTCTACAACGTTAAAAAATAAGACAAAAATGAATTGAATGCTAGAAGCATCGGGATCCGCATAGTGCAAAATACACTGTAAAGACGGATCAGTAGCGTTTAAAATAATGAATCCTATGAAACGCTTCTCAAAATACTTGGTCTCAATTTTGGTTTGTTGATTGCTCGGAAACAATTTATTCAACGGAAATCACGGGCAAACACTTTGTGTCATTTATTGAGCAGTCAAGGTACATAAAATTTCCTTGAGCTAAACCGAAAATGAATTATTTCATTTTTTTCACGCCCAAAATAACCAGTTCTAATGAGCCTACGACACAAGTGGTACAGAAGGATGTAACAATGCTGGCTGATGGCTTCTTTTTACACCTCTGACCCATGAATGTGGAAAATGTGTTCGGATAGCCAGCAGTGTGTGCACAGAAAATGACCGAAGGAAAAAATCTTTCAAATTTGGCGCCATAAATAATGATTTCAAAATGGCTACGAAACGATAGCTCTTCAGGATTGGTCGAGAGGACAAACAAAGTGTCCAAGAGATAATTATAAAGAGATTGAGGTCCCGGTCATCATACCTTTCATGTGCGGCGAAACAAGTATAGCTATAAAACGTTTTTTGAAAAGGAAAGGGTTTAGAGAAATGAGTATCTTAGTTGAAATATATCCAAGCACTCTAAAACGGCAATAATTCGCAAGGGATTGAATGATCCTCCTTTACTCAACATAAACCATTTAGTCTGTCCTGGAGTTAGAGAATTCGATTGTATGAGCACGGCTACCCTGTGTACCTACTCTCTTGTAAAGCATATGAGAACGATTACATTGAGAAAACAGGTTAACTACTTCACGCCTGTATAAAAGAACACCTAGTTGATAAACATAATGTTAAGATACAAATTCTTGAAACACTTTCAAAGCATTTGATCAAAGTGTAGAAAATTCAAGGAATGAATCGTCAGGTGTAATGTATCTAATCACACGTGAGCTTGTGCCACATGTCAGGGTGATTTTTTCTGACCTAAGCCAGGCACGTTCCTAACTCAGTCGAGAGTTTTTGCCGTCAACCAACATTGAGTAATTGGGAGACCGAAAGAAACAAGCCCGTAAGTAGAAAAATAGTGTGCGAATTGGACGTCAGTAGTGCAACGAATTAGAGCACGTGCTCCCAGGGTAGAGTGTGGGTAAGGATGTAAATTTGAGTCTCGCCTGACGCAAAACTTTTGCATTTTACTCTACGTCAAGGCGTGTACTTGGAAATTCATACTTCGCTAGGAGCGGATAATCAAAAAGCTTTCATTTAATCATCAAAACTATAAGTGTTCAGAACAAGCTTTATACCAGGTGGATCAAATGAAATTTTTCTAGGTTTCGCAAAGTGATTTTGATTATTTCTCGCTCAAAAATGTCTTCCGAAAAAACGAGGTTTAGATTAACCTTTAGGAACCGCTGTTAATCGATCGCACAGCGCAATAAGCGAGAGGAGCACCATTTCCGCTATTCAATTAGGTTAGTCCTCTATTTAGAGAGTAAAATCACAGGTTTTTCGTGTCATTTTGATACTCCATAATATGCTCTACATGGCCATATGTTTTTCGTCCACATCTAACTTTTCTATACAATAAAAGCTTTTAGTGCCAAGCGTAATCTTCTTTTCTCTCTTACAGCGTTCGTAATAGAAAGGTTTTTCAAAAATTAAACATATTGTTAAAATTGCAAGCTCAGGAAAAAGTTTGGTCCAGCGAGGAAGGTCTTCAAGCAGTCGTGTACCTCAGCTGGTACACGCTGTTCCTGAGAGATTAAGAGATGATAATTCCACCAAAGGTTTACAATTTATTGGATCTTTTGGAAAGAAACTTCAAAGTCGATTTTATCTGAGATGCTCGCAGACTTATAACACGACTAGCCTTGTAAGTTTAGTTCAATTTTCTACGAGCTGAAAAATGGTTTGTATTGTAGAGTTGGCAGGTGAGATCGTGTAAAGTGAGGTAACATTGAGGAACTCTCTCGCATATGCGCCAAGTGGATGGGCATAACGTAAGTTATATGGGAATTTCTAAGCTTGAAGCAGAGAGGATGATTAAAACTTTGATACGTCGATCGGGGTGAAGTCTTAAGTTCATTTTTTTCTGTCCAATTATCTACACAGTCAGAAGAAAGATTGTTTTGATCTTAGGTCGTTCCATAATCTTGATATTAGAGTGAGAAACAACAAATTTTTGAACCATAAGAAATCAAAATTGCATGGTTTTGATGCTGTTCAATTGTGCAATTATTTGCAAGCATTTTGATGTACGACTTGCCTATATTTGCTCTAAGATACAGTTATTGTGGAGACAAATTCGCTTGCTACTCATACACGAATGGCGCTTAGGGAACACGCTAATGAGCGATGAGCAAGACTAATGAAGCTTCCTTTGGACGTCCCAAGCGCGACTGATCCTCCAGACTGTTCTCTCCATCTTTGAACCTCGCTGACCACTTTCTATTCGTTTCTTCTGCGAGAATATCGTCACCCCGAGCCCCAATCAGTGCGTTCCGCTTCCATAACATTTTTTCCTAAGCTTCGTTAATGCATGAGTAGCAAGGAAAGTTGTTCTCGGAAAGCTCCATCTCAAGCAAGTATAGGCAAGTTGTATACTAAAATGTTTGCAACAAGATGAGCATTTTAACTATATCAACGTCATGCGGTCTTATTTACTCTGCTCAAAAAAGTTGGTGTTTACTGCGCTAGTGCCAAACTATACGGAACGACCAAATATTACATGTGATTTGGATCTGACTCTATTACAATTTTGATGTGTGATTTGTGTCGGCTTTATTTTATCATATTTTATGAACAGCACAAAGTTAGTGTTATCGCTCATAAAAGAGGAATTTCAGAGAAAGATTTCAACGCATTTTCCATTAAATTGATGTGCTTGAACCGATATTTTCTTGAGTTCATAGGACGTTTACGGAATACGGACCTTGAGAATATTTTTAAATTAATGAGTTAACAGGTTTATAACAATTCATCAGACAAGGTCTTAAAACCAAAATAAATCGTTTATTTTTGCAAAACTTTATTTAATATCGACCATTCGGATGTATATAGTGATAGTACAAACGCAACAGTGAAAACCGTCAATTATTGTTGATATTTTTGTCTACCAACACTAAGTGCTTTCCCTTCTATAAGTTCTTCTAAAAAATCGTACACTGTGGCGATGTATATTCGGATCCGACTTTTGTAACATCGTTAAGAGAAGTGCAAAAAAAGTAGAATATGCGTTTTAGCCCATGGAGCTACGTTTCATATCAAAAAGTAATGATCGTTAACAACTGAGTGCTATAACTTCTATAGAAGAGCCTCCAGTACTATTTGACGCCACAAAATCTTCTACGAAGCGTCTCGGGAGAAGATTGAACCAGCAACTATCTTCACCATAGCCAACAGCATCATTAGCCACTCAGCGCTACGAACTGCTCGCAGCGCGCGAAGTGACGTGACTACCGTCGCGTCCCTATTGTCCTTGAAGGGGCTAAGACGAAATCGTGACAAGCAATATCGCATGCGTATATTCTTTTTGCAACTTTTCAATTATAATTTTCACCAGGACACATCGGTAAAATATCATAAAGGGAATTATCATTAAATGATGTGTTTATCAATTTTTTACCCACAATCAAGCCTCTGCTCACGTTCAGCGAGTCCATGCCTTACTTTTCTTTCGTCTATATGAGCTGACGGCAACCACCTGCAAACAATCCACTCGATATATGAATATAGACAACGTCAGGGTGTGAAAATCGTTGTGCCTCATCTTTGAAAGATACAACGCGTCCACTTACCGTTGACTGTCTTGCACCTACATTCTTGATAACGATTTGAGAGAGACGAAAGTGATGCAAAGCAATTATGAAGCTGCAAATAACCAGTTCTGCCTGAATATCAGATCACAAAATGTGCTCAGTTGTTCATGAAATTAACTCTTCGAACCGACACAAATTATTCTAAGAAAATACAAAAACCGCAAATGCATTATTTTCTATCTTTTCCAATTCAACCCAGAAAAAAACAACGTGAGTAACGTCCGTTTCCGATAATCTGTGTGAAATGAATTCCTAGAGAATTATAAGCTTGTAAAGCGCATAATCTTACAATATCACTTTTGGCTGTTGCGTGCAATTACATCCTTTCATAAAACCTTTACTAGCGGCTGGCTAGATTGACCGAGGCAACGAACTGCCACACCAACTTGTTAAATAACTAAAATGGCCAGAGCAATTTAGAAAAGTTTCACTATCTTGACCGCATAACTAAGAGAATTGAGTGGTGTACAAAAACACGGCCTCAGGCGGGAATCGAGCCCACGTTTCATCCTATCCGGGGACGCGTGCTCTACCACTATACCACTGAGGCACATTTGCCCGACCACTCATTCGTCAACATCTCATGGTTGGTGGCTAATAGCTAACATTGAGATGTTGGAGAATGAGTGGTTGGGCAAATGTGCCTCAGTGGTGTAGTGGTAGAGCACGCGTCCCCGGATAGGATAAAACGTGGGTTCGAGTCCCGCCTGAGGCCGTGTTTTTGTTCAACACTCAATTCTCTTAGTTATACAAGTAACGTATTAACACTGCGAAAAAAGCAGTGAAAACACTATAATTTCGAAGTATCTTGACTGCTTTCATGTTCAAGTATGATTGATCCTTTCTTACAAAAGAACTTCTTATAGGATTATGATAGAGTAGCTTACTAGTTTTACTTGTAAAATTGATTGATGAGTAGACAAATTTAGCACTCACCCATCTAGGGCATAGCACATTTCTGATGGAATTGTACTAGTGAAGAAAAATCCCCATTTGCTAACGAAAAGTTTACTAAGAAGACCACCACTAACTGTTTGGAAGAGAAATACTGCGTTTTGACACACCGTCTGCAAATATATAGAAAACTCTCTAGGGAGTCTGGATATTCTGAACCACTCAAAGGTTACTCGTATTACCTGCCTGACAAAACGCACTTCCCTCTCGTGCCTTTTTCGTTCATCGAAATCCGAGGAAACAACATTGGCATTATGAAATTCAGTGTTATTAAGACACGAAATTATTTACTGCAGCTATATTTCAGGCAAAGGCTAATCTTTTACACAAGTGATTCCCAGTGATTTATCATGCTGCTGATCCTCTAGTAGCTAAACTTTCATAGGCAATATATAATTGCGATATACATAATATAAATATTTTTATAAAGGATAAAAGGATGAAGCTCTCGGCGTTGATCAATCCCTGAAAGATGCGCCATGCAATAGTCTTTTAACTTCGTTTGAGGTGATTGAATGCATATCTGGCCTTTACAATGACTCGCGGTGGCCTCCCGCTGAATCGACTCAGTGCTGTTTATCTTCCCAAACAAGTTTGAAATCAATCCGGTACCAGTTTACCGACCCCGGAGGGATGGACGGTTTGGTGAGCCATGAGTGCGAGATCGAACCATGGATTTCGTGTGCGACGCAGGGCACCTCTAACCTCTGCAACGCATGGGCTATGTATATATATATGTATATATATATATGTATATATATACATGTATATATATATATATATATATAAAAGTCCCGATGATCCGATCTGTTCGCGAAAGGCATGGAAGAAAGATATGATGCTCAGCGAATTCCTAGAGCGAGAAGGACCCACTGGGTTACTCTTGCACGCCATAGGGAAAAATGGAAATGTTGTTGGATCCCGCTCGAGTCACTCATGATTATCGCTGATTTGTATATATAATAATTTCGCTCTGATACTATAACAAGATTACACTAAACAGACGAAGTTATGTCATTATTATCATAATTACCACAAACTTCAGTCGCAGTGGGATCTCTTGCCCCTGGTTGCTGAGTAAGTGGAACGCACCCAGGATGAAGGACAGAAGGCTAAGAGCAAGCCAAGAGCAATAAGGTGTTTCCTTAAGGCGCAGATACGTGCAGACAAAGAATTACGTGTTTTTGCTGCTCCAATTTGACACATATCTTCTGTGTTTATGCAGACAAGCCCATGCACGCACTTTGGATGTGTTGCGCTTCTCTTAGCGCATCTAAAGAATTTATTTGCGTATACTCTCTTCATTAAACGACCAACGGGATAACAGTTGATTTAAAAAATTGAGTCAACGTGTTTGTGACTAACCTTGCGTTTGATTCTCAAGCGCATCAACGTGGCGCAATCGAATAGAAAAATCAAGATTAGAACTACTCGAGTGGTGTAGAAGTTAATGCAGGCGGACAGGATATAACCACACGTTGTATCGGAGTAGATCCACTTCCATCTTATCGTATCAAAGAGCAAATAACAACTCTCGGCTGAAAGGAAACCAACATTTGAGGAGTAGATAAATTTTTGGAAGATTCGGAATTCGCGCTGCAATATGTTCCAAATCAAGTCGCACACAATTTTGGTGACATATCTTCCTCTTCAATAAGGCATGTGGCACGAGATTGTTAATGATCGATCGTTCTCTGCCGTTCTTCCTCGTTGTGGATCCTCGCTTATACTTCGCTCAAATGGAACCATCTCCGGTGGAGCATCTCTCGCATAAGGAACCTCTTTTGACGAAAATATACAAGTTGAAGCATATACTGACTAATCGATCCCTCTTTAACAGTGATTTCTTATGCTAATCGGCTAATCACTTAATTTTAGTGATTTCTGATTTTTGCATCTATCGTGCAGGAGTCGATATCAGCGACTAGCAACCCCATGGTGCATGCTCAGTCAGGAACG
Source organism: Parelaphostrongylus tenuis (assembly GCA_019055375.1). Classification (NCBI taxonomy): domain Eukaryota; kingdom Metazoa; phylum Nematoda; class Chromadorea; order Rhabditida; family Metastrongylidae; genus Parelaphostrongylus; species Parelaphostrongylus tenuis. The sequence continues at coordinate 40,260 of JAHQIW010005541.1, read as the reverse complement.
AAATTATGATCGATTGTCTACGCTGAGGTTAGAGGAAGCTCGGTTCACAATAACTGAAATATAATTTGACAAGGAAGTTGGCTGTATGCTGTCAATTTGAATTTCATAGAAAACTCTGAATCATTCAATGCGAAAATTTAATTTATCACATCTACTGTAAAAGCCTGTTCACGTAGTTTGGGAGGTGCCCTTTATAGTCACATAGTTTCGATTTTCACAAAGAACTGGCCAAACTCTCGTTCACTTGGGGATCGATAGATAGTACCAGACTTCTCGTGCCGATAAAAGATGCTGATCTTGATTGGCCTTCGGAAATGTGTTTCCTGTAAATATTGGTGCAGATGTAGAGTGGTGTGCCATAACGTTTGCGTCAGGCGGGATTCGAACTCATGTTTCACTCTATCCGAGAGCGTGTGCTGAGCGTCGGTAATGCAACGGTTCAACACGTGCTCCCGGACAAACTGAAATATGGGTTCAATTCCCAACTGATGCAAGCGCTTTTGCACACCACTCCACATCATTGGGTTTGTTGTTTTCGATTTATTGCACCACAGGACTCGTTTTATTCTTTTACGCATTTTCTAGAACGGAATTTGTGAACTGAGTGCTGTATGTAAGCTTTTCATTAGGGTCACTACAGATCTTCGCGCATTCGAACAGATCGAACTATTTCGATTGATTTCAAAATACAAAACTCACCCCAAAAATGAGGCACGACGTGAAGGAAGCCCAGGACCCAGCAGATCAGAACTACGAAAGAGGTTTTTTTCACAGTCAACAAGTTGATAACTTGTAGAGGAAATGTGATGGCAATAACTCTGTTCAGGGCAATAGCGAGGTGAGAGTAGATGCACGTGTACCAGAACATGACCAGCACCATACTGAACAGCTTGGCCACCAGTTCGGTATATAATTCGCTTTCCCTGAAGCTTCTAGAGTTTATTAAATCAAAATTTGAAGTCTTTATGCTTCTTATTCATGTTGAAACGCCTTCATAGGAAAAGCACTAATTGCCATGCTACAACTCGATAGCTTGCCAGTCCATTCTTGTGAGGTTTTCTCCTCTACACTCAATTACCTCGCGTTTTCATGAGCTCCATCTGTCATCACTAATTGGCAAGTTATGGTGATATAATTAACATAACCTTGGGGAACCTGAATGCCTGGCGTCATAGCTCCACAGTTAAAGTGATTTTCTTATATTTTTCAAAGTGAAAAACTTTGAAAATTCACAACAGTGTAATCGGTGTGATCCAGAAGACGAAGATGAGTAGAGCACCCGTATTAGCGAGGGTGTGCGAGAGACATAGAAGACCAAATGAGTTCCGTAGCGCCGGATTGTATCGTACGGCTAGCACAGCAGCGCCATTCGAGACTAAGCCAAACACTCCCATCTGAAATTTATTGATTTTCGCTTTCCCTCGTAACAAATCATTACAGCTTGTGATCAGGCTTTTTCACACAGTAGAAGTTTTGGTAAGATCATAGATTATATCCCTATGAAGTGCTACATACTTTTCCTTCCTGTACGTCTCTTAGCTGACTGCACATTCCTGACACTATCTACTACTGTTATATTCCACTGTATCTTGACTGATAGTAGTTTGGTGTTGTTACCCTAAATCCATATATATCCGGCGCAGAAAGTTATCCAGGGAGAAATGGAGAAACTCCTCTTTTGCTGGACGAGAACTTTTCATATGAGTGTTAGGAATCACTCAAAAGCATGAATCTCTTACTAGCGCGCTACATGCCCATTCTTTCAAAAAATCCCGTCATAATGCTGTCGCATTTACAACAAAATTATGCTTTACACCTGTCACGCGCTTTCATTACTGCTCCTCTGTAAGAACTATAAGCTTATGAACGTGTAGAGGAAATCTTGTAGCATTAGAATCATGCGTTTTATCTAGTGTTTCCTCTACAGTGAAAAAAATTCTAAATATTAAAGCAAAAATTGCACTCCGCATGTGAGTCGCGCTAAACGCGATCGATCTATCGATAGTGAAACGCCGTATCAAACTCACGGCCAACGGACACTCACCCCGTACACTAATCAACTAAGAAATGCGCCGCGTATGTGAAAGTCAATCTCATTTTCCCTGCTACATTGCAGTGGAACAGTTTTCCAGAAAACAAATACAGCGTTGGAATGGTCGAAAATTACACTATCGCATGGTTACTCGTAATTATGAAAACAGTTTTATAACATAAGACAAGTATGTGTGTGTGAAATACAAATGTTTTCTTCCTGCTGCAGCTAATAAAAGATCTTCAAAAAGTAAGCTTTCAAATGATTACTGGCAATTATATGGAAATTTCTTATCTAAAAAAGTAATCATATCTTCAATTTTTCCCATATAAATACTTGAACCAAATAGCCATGTCCTTTCGGCAGTAGCATCGTCTAACAGGATCACCTCAAGACGTTCTTTGCCTAATCCAAGCATAGCGAGATCCATTCCTTAGAACATTGGCGGCGATGTCAACACTCCTTTTCTGTTGAGCCCAAGCGATCTTCTGCCTCCAGCCTTCAATGCATCGTGCGTCATCCACTTACAGAGATTCATCGATTGCACTTCACTTTAGAATATGGCGCCACAACATGCATGTCACTGTCGAACTAACTCGATCAAATTCACTATCTCATCATCTAAGACTTGTGACCTGGTATCACAAATTATCGAGATGCTCTGTATTGTAGGATTTATAGCACATAAAATGACATTTCGCTCAAGAGACAGTTGCTTTCATTAAATATAAGAAGAACAACTTTAGACTCACCACGGCCATGATCGTCGACGCCGCAATGTTCTCCGAGCGAATAAACACTGGTTTGCTTGAGAGGCTTGTCATCTGAGAAATACGGGAGTTTTCTATTTACAAGGACTGAAACACACTTCATTAAAGTGTACAGCACGCGGAAAGTAAATCCAAACAAAGGATGTTACTCTAAAGCTTACAGCTACTTCATTAATCCATGGCTCACCACAAGTACCGCACGCAAGCTATAGTGTACGTGAGTGGGGTGATTAAGATAGCTCAAAACCATTTTCGAAAACCCTCAAGCCTATTTTGAGCTCTTATTCATTACAGCCGCACAATCGTAAGATCACTCTAGATATTGCTTCAAACAATTTTTATTAATTACTGTTTCCTGAAGAAATGCTGAATTCAATGCGAACCTGCGAAAGGGTGCGTTTTAGATCAAGTCACTTTTACTCAACATTTCTAGTACTTTTCGCAGTGTTACAGTGATTCATAAGTTCCTAAGAGAACTGAGTGGTGAGCAAAAACACGGCCTCAGGAGGGAGTCAAACCCGCGTTCTCTCCTATCCTAGGACGTGTGCTCTACCACTACAACACCGAGGCACATTTGCGCCACCACTCATTCTTCAACATCTGTACGCAGTAAAATGCAGTAAAAAATACTAGAAAAATGCAGTAAAAATACTAGGAATTGCGAATATTAGTTATCACATTGACTGTCAACTCAAAGTCAAAGCGAAATTACATCCCCGACCGAACCTGTTGAAAGTTGGTGGCTGACAGCTAACATAGAGATGTTGACGAATGAGTGGTGGCGCAAATGTGCCTCGGTGGTGTAGTGGTAGAGCACGAGTCACCGGATAGGATGAAACGCGGGTTCGATTCCCGCCTCAGGCCTTGTTTTTCCTCACCACTCAATTCTCTTGAAAATACAAGAAACTAATGTCAAGAAGTTGCATACTAGACGTAGACTAAATCTCAATGTATCTCTCTTCTTTTCATTCTAACACAAAAAGTGCTTATGAATGGAATCTTACTTCAACATGATAACAAAATGCGGTACGTAAAAACTAAAACATTGTTACCGAATAACTTGCAGTCTAATAGCAACTGTGGGCAAGATTCTTATATGTGAAACAGTAAGACAGAAAAACAACAGGAAGGCAGAGAAAATCAGTAGGCAGAAAAAAAGTTTTCGTTGCTCCAATTTATCTCACACGCTAATCGGCTTTTATATTTGTGGAGAAATAGGTAACATTTCTCCACAGATTTAAAAACCTATGTCACTATAAAGCTCAAACCCGTTCACCATGAACGAAAATTTTTATGTGCTTTACAAAATAGCTTAGACGATTTGTGCCTCTTCAAACGACTGGAACTTATTGAACATCAGACTGTCCTAATATTGAAAGGTTATGCGAGGTTGATTAACCTTCTTTATTATCGATGCATGACTTTTCGGCGACTTCTCCTTTTTCTGAGCCTCAATGTATTTTATGTGAACTTATTCGTACAAGTTTTCAGATTACTTATCATTCTATTAAAAGTTTAGACTATTTATAAATGACATTTTATTTGACAGAAACCACTCACCGCTTTGTCAGGTGTACGACTAGCTAAGCTCTTTGCGTGCGATGATGTTTGAACCTGTCCTCAGGTCAATAGATCAAACAAAACAAAGTTGTTACCTGATGCATGATAGTGACGCACTGTTAATCATGCAGAAAACCAAGTTGAGATGTTGCCATATGATCTGCTATGTTTAGATGCTCTCTCCCTTTTGTTAATCACTGAACTCTTCAAATTAAAGGCTTTGAGGGGATCTTTGAGCACTGGTTTCTGACTCGTACGAGATCCCAAATACCAAACAAACATGTACGACTCTTGAAGCTTTTCGATCTGAATTGAGATTCTTTCGAAAAAAACGTTCGCCTTTTCTTAAAATTCAACAGCAGAGGAAGGATTATTTCTATTTTCTGAGACTCGCGGTGACGTGTCGATGTATCAGGTCAATCAACGTCAATCTGTGACGAAGACGAATTTGAAGCCTTCAATACGGACGTCGAAGAATTCTTCAGAGAAGACAATACATTCTTCAGTGAACCCAGAAGAACGTCTGAAGAACGTCACAATGGGACCCGCGGACTGGAATGGAATGAACAAGGTGAGAGCCTATCTGAGCTTATCATGACGACCCAAGGCATTCACGGTAACTCACAACCCAAAAGCCTCACTCTCAACAATGGACGCGAGAGTCTCCCAATGGACAGTACCTAGACGAAATAGGCAACAACATGGTAAATCGAAGATTTTGCCTAACCGATGTCGCTGTGTTCCTAAGTTCTACACGATATCAGACCATCGTCTCTTGCTCGCAACGTTCCGTTTTTTGCGGAAAGAAGAAAAGGTTGTTAAATTCAAACAACCAAGTCCCAGAAGTAACATAAAACTGAGATGTATTATAATCATTAGTCGGCTCTTGGGAAGATACCGCTGTCGACAACACGGGTGAAGAATACGACCGACCGTTGAATATCTTCACGTTGGCACTATGAAAGCCGAGAGCCCTAAAGTCACGATGAGGCGCTTGTCTACGCACACACTCGAGCTGATACGGCAACATGGAATCGCACGAGCTAAAGGCAACCGAAATCTTCCGCTCAATTCTGCGAAGCGCTGCAGAGAAGCTATAAAGGAGGACCCCGAAGAGAGACGAACAGCAGTTATGGCAGATGCTGCTGAAGCTGAAAATAGCATTCGCAAAGCCTAGTGATTTTTGCCACCTACGAGACCATTGCACATCGATGCCGTGGCGGGGCACTTATAGCTTCCAGAAGGGCAAAGAAGAAAATCATTCACCACTACTATTCGGATCTCCTTGCTAACTATGCCCTCTTACCGTCATATAAATTGAGAGAGGATGATTCTGTCGTTCCACTAGCCCGTTCTTCCAAAATCCTACATGATATATCGTCGGTGAAGAACAGATCAACACCTGGTAAGACAGGATTGGACCAGAACACCTGAAGAACCTACCGCCAGTTCTCATCAACACCCTGGCTCGGCTCTTCACTCATTACCTGTCAGAATTCAATGGGGAATTAGAAAGACCGTGTTGTTGTTCAGCAAGGAAGACCCTCACGCCACGGGCAATTATGTCAAAATCTGCTTGTCGTCCGGTGAACTCTTTACTCGAGTCATCCTAAACAGGATTGACAGAACACTGGATAAAGGACAACCATGCAAACAAGCAGAGTTCCGAAAAGAAGTCAGTACCATAGGCCACATCTACAAGATCACGACTCATTTGAAGTTTCACGAGAGTGCAAACTACCACTTTGTCTCACTTTCATCAATTTGATGAAAATCTTTGATTCATTAGAAACAAAAGCGCTTATAGAGGCTTTGGAGAACAAGGGCGTCTCTACTAAGTAAATAGCAATCCTTCGTGAGCCATATAAAGATGTCAAGATCAAAATGTCGCGATTCTACAAAAGCTTTACCATCGAAGACGCCGTTTTACACGCCGGAGATATCGTAAATGAAGTTGGCCGCACACGTGATGCGCTTCAACAACAACAGATGGACGAGAGCCATTACCAACTGGATTTCTCAGGAATCAGACGCTTTTAGGAAGACCACCGACCTAATGGCTTGATCTTTTCACGAAAAGCCTGGAGGAAAATGTGATGCTCAAGAAATCCCTAGAGCGATGGGGACCCACTTGGCTACTCTTGCACGAGATAGGGAAAAATGGAAGCGTTGCTGGTGCGTGCTCGAGTCACTCGCCGATTGTTGGGACCTACACGCATTGCACGGTAGATAATCATGGGCGATATTAGGAAGCAGGGTTTAGTTTCCCCCTTCAACGCTCTCCCATAAAGTAACGTAGGTATGCGCTAGAACTTTATTTCCGTGCTAGTAAAGAAAATTGCCGAACAGCAATCTTTGACATACATGAAAAGGAGACATTTTCAAGTATCAGCCGAAATAACAAACGAAATACTCAAAGAGCTTTCTTGAGGATGGGTGGACAGAAGCGAATCAAATGCGAAAGGTCTGGGATCAACAGCAAATGTGACGACGGCCGTTGTGGAAACATTTTTTTAAGCATGACAGGAAAAGCGAAGAACGAAAACAGGACGATGCTCTCAAGAGATACGCATCTTCAATACTCATTGATTTTCAAATAAAAACTGATTTTGATACTCGGAGAAATCGCATTTCAAGGAAACATTTCAATAGAGGCAAGTGTTACGTGGTTATGTGATTGTGATTGCGTTGATACAGAGAAAACGATACTAATTCGTCGAGTGCTCAGTGTTGTTTTCAGGTCAATTTCAGCTTTCTGCATCATCACAGCTGATGTCTATTGGAGGCCTTTGAAAATTGTAACAAAGCATTTTGCTAAGATAAAGATCACAGACAACTAATGAAAAGGCATTCAAAATTTGAGACACTCGACCTCAGACGGGAATTGAACCTTTATTTCGACCTCATCGGAGATGTACCAAGCCACCACCAGTTACGATTACCTTAGCTGGGCTTGGTGCCGATATGCGCTTAACAGATCATACCCGTTAAAGGTTGGTTGCTGACAGCTCACATGAATCATATAGAAGAGGAAGTAGTAGCGGAACGGTGGGCTCTGTGGTGTGAAGGCGCCGCGCGCCGCCGGTGTTGATGAAGCGCGGATTAAACTCCGCCTAAGGCAGGGAGCTTTACGTTCCACTCAAAGTTCTTGATGTATATTTGTAGCACCATGTCCTTGACAAAAGTTATTTGAATCAAATAAGTTCTGTATAGAAATAGGTTCAGTAGTTAAAGTTTTGTTAAATACTGCATATAGTAGAAATGTTCTATCATTTAACAACTTTAGAGATAAACAAGGTATCACGCACTTAACACTGATGGTAATATCTGTCAGTTACACAGATGTTTTACAAGATGGTTTATCACAAGACAGGCACGAAAATAAATAGAAGCAGCACAAAAGGTTTGATGAAATATCGCTGGGGTTACGCGACTTAAAGTTTTACTGTCATCCCTATAAATGGAGATGTGAGCATTAGAATTTCTCACCGTGAAACTGGTAATGGATTATATCACGCCATCAGCAAAACAGATCCATAGCGGTGGAAGACTTGCGTGATGTCGTATTGCTCAAGAGAAAAAACTAAAGTAGTCTTCTTTACCGCTTTATATTGTGAACTTTTTGAGAACAACCTTGTGCCACAGGCTTAACCAACAGAAAAAATGTCGTTCGACACGCTCGGCCAGGATTTCAAATGCGACATAAACAAACTGTAAGCAGGAGTGGAGAGCAGGACAGGACAATTCATCATGAGGCATTTGTGTGAATGACCTAACAGCGTCCAACAAAGGCAAAAAAAACAAAAAAAATCATTTATAATTTGGAAACAAGACCAAGAAAACATGTCAATAAAGCACTATGAGGACTACAGTTGACTGGCTAGTGATACTCGGCGCGGTTCGACACGGGATTAATTCATCACTCCCAGCACTCTCCAACAAAAATAAAGAATACCATATAGAACGCCCCAAGTTGGTTAATGTCAAGATTGCAAGGAGAAGTCCTTGACAAGTGCTCTGCGCCGTCCATTAGTAAAATGAAAAACGAATCAAAAGTTAGAAGTACTCAGTGGTGTAAGAAATAACTGTGATTTGGGTCACATAAAGTAGCAGTATGTGTATATATATTTTATATTTAATTTCCTTTATGCCTTTTGCTTACGTTTTTTTATGTTGATTATGCCTGTCGTTTCATTCTTATATAAATATATATATATATTTATTTATTTATATAATAGATGTTTACTTATTTTAATGTTATATCATATTATACATAAAGGATAAAGGATAAAGCTCTCGGCGTTGATCAATCCCTGAGGGATGCGCCATGCATTCGACTTCAATTTCTAACTTCGTTTGAGGTGATTGAATGCACATCTGGCCATTACAGTGACTCGCGGTGGCCTCCCGCTGAACCGAGTCAGTGCTGCTTATCCTTCCAGACAAGCCTGAGACCTGTCTGGTACCAATTTACCGACCCCGGTGGGATGGATGGCTTGGTGAGCCATGAGCGCGCGATCGAACCAGTGACCTCGTGTGCGACGCAGGGCACCTCTAACCACTGCGCCACATGCGCTCTTATATTATATATTATAGGTATATTATACATATGTTCGTACAAATATGTACACTTATTGTCTATATACATATATGCATATATATGGGAGCGCCGTGGCAGAGTGGGTTGTGATGCTCGTCATGGCACACACGTGGAGCAGAGCATCACTCCCAACTCCCTTCGGCAGTCAACAACAACGCCTTATGGAACGCCATAGCTAGACTATCCTCGAGATTGCAGGAACACTCATTCAACCAGTATTTTCCGACGTTCAAAAGAAGAAGAATAAATGAACCGGATTCTAGAAGTACTGGGATCCGCACCGTGAAAAAAAACGAATCATATAGTGTCCAAAGTATTATATATATATATTATATATATATATTTATATATATATATATATATAATATATATAATATAGAAGATATATAGAAAAATAGATGAAAACATAGAAATATAGATAGAAGGAGATATACAGAAGGAGAGAGAAAGAGAGAGAGAGAGAGAAAGAAAGAGAAAAGTATGAGTGGTTCAACTGCGGACATTCAGAATTTTTGTTGCTGACTGTTTCTGATCTAACAGTGAGGCTGCTGAATAGAATTTTGAGGGTAGTGCTTCTCTGCCGATCTTTATTGAACAATCAACATAATCTGACCAAGTGTTTGCTGAAAATGCAGACGAAGAAGTATGATGCGACGTGAATGCGCTCTTTTATTTCCGTAATCACTTAGCTTACAGACAGTTTCTACTTCCAATTACCATATTTCGGATAGTCAATCAACTCTTGTAACGTTTGAGGCTTGGTTTACACTTGTATGTCGAATCAGTATTGAGATCATTTGATACGCTATTTCCGATTATTCACATCATTTATATTTCGTACGAAGGATGAACTCATTAGCGTAGTATTCAGTAGTCACAAGTAGTCACAGCGAAAACGAGGAATTTTCAAGGAGTTCCAGCTCTTTCGCTAACCAAGCGCCCGCTCACCGTTCATGAATCATGAAACGCAGGAAAGACTTATGTGGTCTTTCGACAAAATGAAGCATGTGAACCGAGCATGAAAATTAGGATTGTGAGATGTTTACCGAATACAGCCGTGTGAGAATAATGTAAAGCCAGTGAAGCGTTAGTAGTTGGAAACATGTGATAACAAGCTGATATCAGCTCATCAAAAGGGTTGGTAAGAGCAGAATAAATTCTATAGTGCTGTCAAAGTTTACCTAATGTCGATCTTTGGGATTTATAGCTTTAGCCTGAGAGCCACAGTACAGACAGTCGATCATAACTGATATTCTGATCTCTCAGTGATAACTAATTATTATAAGTCGTGATGAAAGGCTTTATCAAGTTTAAATTCTTCTTGGTTTTTCCCACTTACAATTTTTATTAATAAAACATTGTTGAAATACTACCGAAAATAAAGCTATCAAAATGATTTGCTCTTCGTTTTTTCCGTACACACATACGTCATGACATAGATTCAGTTAGCCCATGCTTGGTTGTTTATCCGCTTATAAGAGGTGATGGCAATCACCTGCAAGCAATTCACTCTGAATTAATGAATAAAGCATCGTTAGGATTTGGGGATCGCTGTGCCTGGTTCTTGAAAGAAAAAATACGTCTACTTACAGTTGATTGTCTCGTGGCTGCCGTCCTGATACCAATCTGAGAGAGACGAAAATGAAACAGAACAATGATGAAGCTGCAAATTAGCAATCTCTGTTTAGAGTTTAACTCAAGAATCTTAGTGAATCATTTACGCAGGTAAATTATCGGACTATTAGTACAAAATTCAAGGGTAAAAGAAGGCTGTGTTCCCCTATTTGCTGTCTTTTCTTTGCGACACGAAGAAAAATGAAATAAGAGCAGCGCACGTATCCGACAACCACTGCTTGGAGTGAAATCTTCCAAGGAATTCTACTTTATGAAGCAAGTGGTTTCGTGATGATAGTTTTAGTGCGGTAATTGAGAACACTTATCTTCATTAGCTAACGGGGTTGACAGAGTAGTAGCACTGAGAGTTTGGCCGACTTCTCGGTGACTCTCCTTCTTCAGAGCCTGGATCTATGTAATATTCTACTATGATTATGGTATTTCACATGCGTCCTGGTTCTGAAGAAGGCGAGTCGCCGAAAAGTCAGCCGTACTATCACTGCTACTACTCTACCAACCTCACGTCAGCAAATCAAAACAAGTTTCTTCGACACCACATGTCAAATATTAATGCCGTGGTTCATAGAAATAAAGTTCTGAATAGTTTTACTGTAGTTTTACTGAATGACTGCAACACCATTCTGTCATATAACCCTCTATGATGCATTTTCAGCTCGCGTTTAAAAAGTCCGATTGAAGGCGATGGGAACGAGCAAGGCGACGAACAACCACTACGATTTGTTGAACAGCAAAAATAAAATGGCTAGAGCAAATTTATGAAAAATTCACTTTTTTTCGACTACTTTCATATCTGACTATTCATGATCCTTTCTTATAACACAGATTCCCAAAGATTGTAGTACGTCTTTTACTAGAATTTTCCATAAAGTAAGTTAAAGAGCTGACAAATATAGCACTCACCCATCCAGGGCATAACACATTTCTGATGGAAATGTGCCAGTGAAGAATAAGCTCCATTTGCTTTCGAATAGTTTGCTAATGAAACCAGCGCTTATTGTTTGATAAAGAAATAGCGCATTTTGATACACCGTCTGCAAAAAATATCAGAAAATTCTTAGAGTTTGGATAAAATGAATCAATCACTGGTTATTTATGCGTTTTACCTGTTTGACAAAACGCACTTCCCTTTGGTGCCTCTTTCGTTTATCGACGTCTGAGGAGATACCATCAGGATTATGAAATCAAGTGAAATTAAGCACAAAATTGTTTATTGTTCTGCTCTTTTCAAACCTAAACTGATTTATTACACACGACTAGCTCCAAGTCTACATAAGCTTTAATGAGAACTCGCGTTAACATAGGTGGCTAGAAAGTGTTGATTAATCATGCCGTGAATCCTAAAGTAGATACTAGATAACCCTATGTACTTCACTGTTTTGCGCATTTACCAAGATATGATTTGTCGCAACGTCATGGTATGAGCGAAACCGACTAGGCGAGGTTATATGCGCTTAAGCGTATTCACTACGGATCTCAGTTATAAAGGGATCTTCTCCCTTTTAGTTGCAGAGTCACGTGGAATGTTCCCGGAGCGAAGGATAGAAGGCTAAACACCAAAAGCGGAATTTTGTAAGATGTTGATTTTTCACGCGAGTAGCAGTACCCTAACAATATGGGGAGTTTTTAATAGGAATTAAATTTTCATTATTACTAAGGGAGATACTCGTCAGTTGACGGTAGACTATGATGAAGGAAACTTCAGCAAAGCTATGGGCTGTATAAGCAACGCCGTCTCCTCTAAACCCTGCATTTGCGGAGGAAACCAGAGATCATATTACGAATTGCTAATGTACATTTTTATGCCATTATAGTTATATTTATTCATATTTAAATCATATTTATCTTTAACTTCGTATTTCAGCAATATTTCGCCTTTAGTCTCTCCTTCGATGTTAGAATGTAGTAAGAAGGACTGTTCAGAAACCAAGTTCATTATCAGGATCACCTTCCTCAAAATATAGATTGATTACTGTAGCCCAACGAGAAAGACCTGTTGAGTAAAAAAAGCAAGAAAACACGAATACATCTCACAGAATGCTACTGTTCACAGTTCCTACAGTAACCAATCTATATTTTGAGAAAGGAATTCTGATACTGATGGAAAGTGGAGAATTTTAGGACAGCAGGGCGTTCTTTCCTCCAAAGATGCGTTTCCATAACTGTATGGACTAATATTCAGTCTTTTCTTGGCAAAAAAGTTTGCTCAGAATCAAAATTTTATCATGTATACCCAAGAAGACGAGAGATGCTGCGTAGGAGTTGATGCTGCTCTGCGATATACACGTGGTCGATCAATCGATGGTCGATGGTTCGTTCTGACGCTCACGGCTCATCAAGCCTTCCATTCGTCTTTGATCGGTGAACATGTTATCAAAGTTGTTTGCGAGAGTAGCATCACTGATTTGATAGATCGGTAGTTCACCGCGAGTTATTGTAAGAGCCAAATGTACATTTAAACTCTAAGAGACAGCTATAGATACCGATGCGAGCAGAGCGATTTGCTTAGTGGTGCGCAAATCTCGCAACTTGATTAAAGTTTTGTTTCTCATTTTGTGAAATCTTTTGAATACTTATATTATTTTGATAGAACACAATTTTTTTGACTAGCTTATATGCTTTTGGTTCAGATATATGTGCCCCATATAGAGAAAATTGCTGCTTTACTACGCAGTCACATTAAATCTGATAAACGAACAATTGTGCTGAATTGTACGAAGGATATCACAATAACATTGGAAATTTTCAGTGTTGAGCTTCCCTAGCTTCACACAAGACCCAAGAGTCGTCATAGCAAGTAGAAATTAGAAAACAACAAGTGACTTTCAGGAATGATGATGCATGCTGTATGCGATACCACTTCGTCGATAACTCTCACTATAGCTAAATTTATATCGGTCATTCGTTTATTTCCAATCATTTAGAGTTGACGTATGTGAGAAAAGGTGAAAACTTTTGGAAAACAGAGGAATGCTAAGCAAAGTACAATCGTTTTTGTGTAAGAGGCTTGGAACATCGGCCTTATACAAACCATTAGTCAGATATATGTGTCACGTAGACCTTTTTTTCTTCCCAGTATTTTCCACTATCCGCACCCATATTTAGGAAATTTTTTCAGATTTCTGGTTTCAATAATTATCCTATAGATTTGATTTTGAGAATTTGAAGGGTGCATTCCATTTTTTAAATAGTTTCTATATTATACTGTAAAAGTGGAAATTGAATTTCATTTCACACTCAAACATCTTTCGCTGGATACAGCTTTTCATTCAGAATTCCAATAACCATTCGATAGCACAGATCTCAATAATTTCAGTGATATAACTGGTTCCTAAAAAAGACTTTTTAGTGTGCTGTTACAACTAAAAGATTATTGATTATCGCACTCGGCAGCGTGTCGATCACGCAGAGCAATTTATACGCGGCGTGTGATGCGCGCCGAGTGCAAGACATAATGTGCTTTTAGCTTAACAACGCATTAAGAAGTATTCCTCAGAAACTAAGCGTTGCTAGGAGTTGCGCTGTCGAATAGCTGTGAAAAAATGAGAGAAAGCTGTGCCCAGCGAAAAGTACTCAAATACGCAACACAATTTTATTCCTGTTCTACGGCTTGGTAAGAGTCTTTTTTCAAAAGGCAATCATACCATTGAAATGCTTAAGATATAAGCTATCGTCTGGTTATTGAAAGGTGATAAACTGATGCCAATGTTGCGAAATCCATTCACATAACTGTACAAGGTACGCGCGTCTTGTGTGGAATGGAATTTTGATTTCAGTGTCACATCACAGTAGAAAGTTTTCTTGAAAAGCCAAAAGAACTTTCCAATGTTCAAAAATTCATGCTTTATTGAATAATTGCTAAATTTTCTGAAAAGTTTTGTCCAGCGAAAAATTCTTGAGTGTGAAATGGAATATTTTTCATGCAATTGCAGCGCAATATAGAGGCTTTTCAGAAAACAGGATACACCTTTATAATTTTCGAGATTTAAACTATCGAATGGCTCCTACAATGTCTTGGAAGGAAAATTACACGCTTTTTCGAATATGGGTGCTGATAGGGGAAGTACCGTATTTCCCGCTATAGTGAACGCGCCTCTTCCTACACCTATTCCACCTACGTACTATAATTACCTCTGCGTGTACACCTATTAGAGGTGTTTAGTTGCAAAAAATGTGCCTTCAAGCTGCGATTCTGCAAGACAAGTGATAAAAATGTGCAATAAATGTTGAAAGTTTATTAATTTTTAACAGGCTGTGGTAATGACGTTGAAGACTGAATATTTTCAGAACAGCTAGTCGCTCTGTATTTGAAAAAAAACTTTCATAAAAGTTTTATTCGTGATACCCAAGTTTTTGTGTAACGATAGGGTGACTCTGACATATAAAGTTTACCTATATTTATCAATAAACCATTTACGACTTTCGAGCAACCAGATGACATTTTAGGCGCGAAATGCAATCTTTTTTCCTCTCTTACACCCTTTGTGATAACTTAAAAAAAAACCAATTACCTTATCAAAATTCTTGAAATTTGGGCTGCCAAATGACTAGAAAAACTTTGGTAACGAGCCGCATCGAAGCCCCAGCCGAGTATATGAACAGATTGAGTGTGAAACACCATTTGTTTCGCTGTTATAACGTAATAAAAGGTCGTTTTATCAAAAATCAAACACATCATCAAAGTCGTAAAGATTTAAGCTCTGGAATAACTGCCATCTGTTTGTGAAAGATCACTTAGCCAGCGAGAAAGGCCCTTAAACAATCGTGTGCCTCGTCTGGTACACGTCGTTAAATATGGATTAATCACTTTGAGCAGTGTTCGATGAAAACGAATGCATGGCGCACCCCTCAGAAATTATCAACGCCGAGAACTTTAATCATTTCTTTAAATTATAAAAATCCGCTGAAAAGTTGAAATAGCGCACTTCGAAAGCAAAACGTTACCTTTTCCGCAAATAAGAGGTGTAATAAATGTCTTTTCATAAGTGAGCGTAGTATCAAAATCGGCACTTTTTAAAGCCATCCGTTGATCAAAAAGTCATAAATAAGGCAATGTAAAAAAAATGGTGCACTTAACCCCAAGATGAAAATGCAATTTTGAAATGTTAACTGGAAGTATGTTTCATCCGAAAGGATTTAGCTGTCCCGTCAAAATATAGATAATTATTAACACATGGGCACTCCTCCTACAAAGAAAACCCCTAAAGATGTCCCTCTATGGATAATCCATCACTTACCATTGATAATGGCTTCCAAGCCTAGATTTATCAAATGAACTCTCATATTTCCATTGCAGCACGCGCCCTTACAAGTGCCCACGGCACGGAGCAGCGATCGGTATTTCATATAGTACATTCCGTTCCGAAGGGAATACTTTCTGTGTTTACGTAGACAAGCTCATGCACACATGACTTGGAGTGATGAGCTTTTACTGAGGCGAATGAGGCAAATAAAAATCCACTCTACTGCTACCCCAGCACTTTACGATCACCGAGGCAACGAATAGTAAAGGAAATTAAGTCAACTTGTTTGTTACTAACCTTGTGTTTGATTCTTAAGTGAATCAACGTGACACAATCGAATAAGAAAATCAAGGTCAGAACGACTCGAGTGGTGTAGAAGTTGACGAAGGCGGAGAGAATGTAACCGCACGTTGTAGCGGAGTAAATCCACTTCCAGTTTATAATATCAAAGAGCATGAAGCACCTCTCGGCTGAAAGAAAGTCGAAATGTAATTTGTAGGCGAACTTTATGAAATTTGTACAGACGTCATGCTGCAATGTGTTTTGAATCGCGTCAGACTGATTAAAATGTGATCAATGGGGTTTGCCGTATAAATTGCTGTAAGCAATCGGCCTGATTGTTGTGGAAAGTACTCAGCGTTCTCGTTGCAAACATACAATTTATCACGTCTATCGTAGAAGAGTGTTTAAAGCAATATTTGGAGATTCCCTTCAATTACTATACAACGTTTGATTGGCGCAAAGAGTTAGCCAAACGCTCCCTCATTCCGACGTCGATAAATAATACCAGACTTGTTTGTATGGATATAGAATTCTGGCTTTGAAAGTGTTTTCCACACAAATATTCGCGCATTTTCGGTGGAGCCAAATTTACGATCTCTTGTTGACTAATTGATCAGTAAGGGTCGCTTTATTCCTTTTGTTTTATTTCAGAACGAAACGTGTGAGAAAGTAATCGACACAAAACCTTATCTTGGCCCTTCTTAGTAACGCTCTGATGTTGTAAAAAGCCTAAAAGAGTGAGGCGTGGTTTGAACTCCCTCCCGAACTTCAATCCCTAGTATATCACTAGATGATATTGTGTGAATTTGGTTCAACATGTGAATTTTATTATTGCACTAGTGCGGATCCTCGCACCACCGAACATCACTAATCCCACTAGCTAGAAAATAGCAAAACTCACCCCAAAAATGAGGCAGCGCATGAAAGAAACCGAGAATCCAGCAGATCAGAACTACGAAAGTGGTTTTGCTCACAGTCAATAGGTTGGTGACTCGTAGAGGAAATGTGATAGCGATAACCCTGTTCAAGGCAATAGCGAGATGAGAGTAGATGCATACATACCAGCACATAAGGAGCACCATACTGATCATTTGGCTATCAATTCGGTCGATAATTCGCTTTCGCTGAAAACTGTGGAATTTATCATTTCAAAATTTGAAATCTTGGTGCGTTTTATTCATTTTCAGGGATGAATTCGCATTTCTGTCTTCTTCTTCGTGTAATGCTATGAACTATTTTTTTGAAATGTTGAAAAATTGAATATTGTCTGGCAAAATCCTTCCAAATGAGCGATCTCGCCTAAATTAGTCTTATTATTCTCTAGTGTTTCCTCAGTGATTTTAAGAGTTTCATCATCGCGAAAATGCCAGGTTATTTTTTTTTAAATAATTTTTCACTCACTGTGAGGATGCATCTGTTAAGGTGCTACTCTAAGATATGATTACCTATAGATTGCTACAACATGGCTTCACAGCTAAAATAAACTTGGAATTTTTCTACCAAGCAATCTTAGGCCAAATTTTAGGCTTACTAGGTGCAGCCTTACTCAAAATAAAAATGAATACTTTTTGGTCATGAAACGCCTTCATAGAGAAAGTAACAATTGTTATGCTATTATTCGATAGCTTATCATTCCACTTTTGTGGGATCTGATTATACTACGTTCAACTACTTCGTGTGTTAAGCGTTCAGTCATTCGTCATGTTTAGAGGCAAGTAACAGTGACGAAATCATTGGAATGATGGGAGGAACCGGAGTGCCTGACGTCTCAGCTCTCATGCACTGCAAGTGATCTTCTCAACATTTTCAAAGCGAAAAATCATAAAAATTTACAAATATGTGATCGGTGTGACCCAGAAGACGAATATGAGTAGGGCACCCATATTGGCCAGAGTGTGTGAGAGGCACAGAACACCAAATGAACTTCGTAAAGCAGGATTGTACCGCACGGTCAGTATAGCAGCGACATTTGAGACCAAACCAAACACTCCTATCTGGAATTCATTGATAATTCTTTTCTTACGATTATTCAACTTACAGCTTTCATCAAATCTGGTATGTCATTAGGCAAGGATGTTTCACATTCCACGTTTTCGGGAACTCATAGAGAAAAATAACCTCTTTTTCCGAGTTTATTTTCCAGTTAAGTATACACTTTACCACTCTAGATGAGATCTTTTAGACTCCACGCATTTCTTACAGACAAGAAGCAAGTTCACAAATTCGATCTGCATAAAAATGTGCAGTTGGAAAGGTGATAACGTTTTCTGAGGTATATTAGTTTCGGCTCATTCTGTGAGGCATTTCATATGAAGGGAGTGGGAGAAGCCTGAAAAAGTGTATTTCGTATGCGGAAGACCTTGCTGGTGAGGTCAATAAAATAGAGCTTCGTAACTCAACATTTCCATCCTTCCTATCATCGACAGAGCAATGGCTGGATGCGCATTGTGCAGGAGAGGGCTTATTCAGATCCTGAAACATCTAATTGTTAAGATCCTTGAAATATGCAATTTCATTGAAGCCTAGGCTCCGAATAGCCCGTTTTACTTACACCGGGTTCTTTTGCAAAATTTCGAGCACTTGAGTTTGCATCTTCTTCCAGTGAATCCAATTCAGCTTCGCGTAGTATAGGGACGTTCACATTCTGCATCACTTTCAAAGCCGAATTTGCCTCGATATAAATGTTGAAGCTATTCATTGCACTGCGAATTCATAAATCTTCAGTTCACTTTGCAGCTCTCTAACAGCCATTTGTGTGAAACTATAAGTGATTTTGAATCTATGAAAGTTAGTTTATTAAAATTACCGTCTCGACAGGCAGTTCCAGACCAAAATGTCGTGTAGAAATACGTTTCATTGACTCAGTTTTGCAAACCGAAGCCATGAGATGAAAAATAGTTTCACAGCATTGAAAGTTATAGGTTGGAGAAAAAGTTTTGAGAAAATACGTGCAACTTTTTTGGGTGTCGGCCATTTTTTGTGTTTTGGGCTCATTTGAAAGCCCGTTTTCTCCCGCGTTGATTGGTATATAATTCATCTACTTAATTCAAGATGGAGTTAACAAGCGAGCAAAATAGGTTGTTGATGATGCACGAATGGCTGTTGGGTTCAAGTTCAATGGTGGCAATTGAACTCATCAATGTGGCTTGGGGCGAAGATACAGTTGATAAACTGTATGCCAGTCAACGCGGGAAAAGACGGGCCTTCAAATGAGCCCGAAAACACAAAAAATGGCCGATACCATAAAAGCTGCAAGCATTTTCATGAAACTTTTCCCCAACATATCAGTTATTCTTAAAGCATATGTGAGAAGAACAAACTTGGGAATGAATTTTATATTGATATCACATTAGCCGGCACATTCTGGTTAGGAGGGAACAAATACAAAACCGATCTCATTCGCTGGAGAGAAACCTATTCACAGGAATGTTGGTAACCATTCAAAAGCTGAGACTTGACGCTACAATCATGCGTCGCCGGTTTTTCAAACAGCCCTTTATAACACTGCAACAATCGAGACAAAATCATGCTCCTAAAATTACGTGTTTTTTCTCCTATATCATATATTTAGCTGGAAAAACTCTTTCCTTAGATTGCTAGAACTCAAACTATAGCACAAACTTCATCACCTGTATCACCTGTCGTCCCGTTGATCGTCGAGTGACTCGAGCGGGTACCAGCAACTCTTCCATTTTTCCCTATCGCGCGCAAGAGTAGCCCAGTGGGTCCTCCTTGCTCTAGGAATTCGCTGAGCATCATATCTTTCTTCCATTGCTTTCGTAAAGAAATCGGACCAACGGGTCAGTGGTCTTCCTTTAGAGCGCTTGACGTCCCGAGGAATCCAGTCGGTAACGACTCTCGTCCATCGGTTGTCGTTGAAGCGCATCACGTGTCCGGCCCACCTTATTTTCGATATCCTGGCGTGTAGAACGGCGTCTCTGATTTTCGATCGTTGACGTAGGTCGGAAGTTCGAATCCTTTGTCTCATTTGCGAAATACGAGATACTCCTAGCATCGACCTTTCGACTGCGCGTTCGATAACGGCAAGTGATCTTTCATCCTGCTTACGTAGCGACCAGGTTTCTGCTGCATACGTTAGGGCAGGGATAATTGTCGAGTCGAAAAGGTGGGCACGGAGTCGGATGTTCTTTGTCCTCTTCACTACATCTTCGATGCTCTTAAACGTTCCCCAAGCCGCTCGTTTCCTCCTGCTCAACTCTGGGGCTAGGTCGTTCATCATGTTGATTTCACGACCTAGATAGATGTAACTGGAGCATTCGGAAATTGTCGTTCCGTTGAGCGTGAATGGGGCATTAGAAACCCATCCGTTCCTCATGAACATTGTTTTCGTTAGATTCAGTTGAAGACCAATCTTTCCACAGGTGTTATCGAAATCAGTCAACATTCGTTCCGCTTGGCTGATGTTTGGTGTTATGAGAACGATATCGTCAGCAAAGCGAAGATGGTTAAATTGTCGACCGTCAATTTTCACTCCCATTTCGTCCCATTCTAAAGTTCGCATGACGTTTTGTAGGGTGGCAGTGAATAGTTTTGGCGATATTGTATCGCCTTGTCGAACCCCTCTTCTTACGTCAATGGTGATATTGTTGTAGAATGGAGATATTCTGGTCGTGAAATCTTTATAAAGCTCACGAAGGATCATTATGTACCGAGTAGGGACGCCCTGGTTATCCAGAGCCTCTATAACCGCTTCTGTTTCCACTGAATCAAAGGCTTTTTTCAGATCGATAAAAGTGAGACAGAGTGGTTGTTTGTACTCTCGCGAAACTTCAATGAGTCTTGTGATCGTGTGGATGTGGTCCATAGTACTAAATCCTTTTCTGAACCCTGCTTGTTCGCATGGCTGTCCTTCGTCCAGTGTTCTGTCAATCCTGTTCAGGATGACTCGAGTAAAGAGTTTATAGACAACGGACAGCAAGCAGATTGGGCGATAATTGCCTATGTCGTGAAGGTCTCCCTTTTTGAACAACAATACGGTCTTGCTGGTTTTCCGTTGAATAGGGACCTTGCATTCTGACAGGTAGCGAGTGAAGAGCCGAGCCAAGGTGTTGATGAGAACTGGCGGCAGGTTCTTCAGGTGTTCTGGTCTAATCCTGTCTGGACCGGGTGTTGTTCTGTTTTTCACCGACGATATAGCATGTCGGATTTCGGAAGGAAGGACCGGTGGAACGACATATTCATCCTCTTTCAATTTATATGACGGTAAGAGAACATGGCTAGCGAAGAGATCCGAGTAGTACTGGTGGATGATTTTCTCCATAGCCCTTCTGGAAGCTGTAAGTGTCCCGTCAGGGTATCGGAGTGCAATCATCTTGGTCTTATAGTTGGCGAAGCCTCGCTGGGCTTTGCAAATGCTCTTCCCAGCTTCTGCAGCTTCTGCCATAACTGCTGCTGTTCCCTCTTTAAGGTCTTCTTTTATCGCTTCTCTGCATCGTTTCGCAAGTTCGGACGTAAGGTTTCGGTTGCCTGCGGCTCGTGCGATTCCACGTTGACGTATCAGCTCGAGTGTCTGCGGAGACAAGCGTCTCTTCGTTACCTTAGGACTTTCGGCTTTTTAGCGCCAACGTGAAGATATTCAACGAGTCGATCGTATTCTTCGTCGATGTTGTCGACAACGGTATCTTCCCAAGAGCCGACTAATGATTTAAATACATCCCAGTTTATGGTAGTTCTGGGACTTCGTTGTTTGAATTTAGCGGCTTTCTCTCCTCTCCTCGAAAATCGGAACGTTGCGCGAAGGAGGCGATGGTCTGGTCCCGTGTAGAACTTGGGAACAACAGCGACGTCGGTCAGGCAAATCCTTCGATTTACTATGATGTGATCTATTTCGTTATGGTACTCTCCATTGGGAGACTCCCACGTCCATCGCTGAGAGAGAGGCTTTTGGAATTGCGAGTTACCATGGGTGGTTTGCGTCGTCATGATAAACTCGGATAGCCTCTCACCCTGTTCATTCCATTCTAGTCCGTGGGTCCCTATGTGACGTTCTTCAGACGTTCTTCTAGGTCCAATTTTTGCGTTAAAATCTCCGACAATGACCTTGAAGAATGTATGATCTTCTCTGAAGAATTTTTCGAGGTCCATATAGAACGCTTCGACTTCGTCTTCGTCATAGCTTGATGTTGGTGCGTAAGCAACGAAGATGGTCAAAGCCGGCATAGAACCACATCGTTTCAACCGTAATCGTCCGATGCGGGTTGTTAGTTGTTCGAACGAATCAATGTTCACGGTCAAATTCGATTTGACGAGGACGCCAACGCCACCGACACCTCTGCGATCGCATGTTCCTAGGAACAGTTCTTCTCCGGTGTCATAGACAGCGTGAAAAGGATGGCGCCTTCTCGTCTCAGCCAGGCCAATGACGTCGTACCTTATTCTTCTTGCTTGAATCAACAGATCTTCTACAGCGGATTGTTGAGCAAGGGTTCTCGCGTTGTAGGTACAGATTGTCATTTTAGTCCGTTTCGATCTTGGCAGCCTAGTTCGGCCCTGAGATTTTAGCAGCCTCTCCGTACTCGTCCTACCTGGCGCTGCCGTACCAGGGGCTCTTTCGGGGTCAGGGGAATGAGGCCCATAGTTGTTACTGTTTTTGGCATTTTTGATACCCAACGTGTAGCTTGCCAGGCTCTAAACGTGGGGGCTGGGTACTCACGAGTAGCTTGCCAGTCTCTCTCGGAGGAGCGGGAGGAGCTTATTTGTTGGAGGCGACTCCTAACCGCCTCCCATGTACTTCCCAGCCGCTTGATTGCAGGCTTTTGGCCGACTTGACTCGTAGAAATAGAGTTTTATCAAGTCGGCACTGCAGAAGCAGGGAGCTCGTCCCCTGAATCCATCTGCGTCTCTGGGAAGCACACGGTCGCTTTTGGTTCGCGTTTTATTTCCCTATCCACCACCTGGGGACGCGCCACGTGCCCTCGCGACTAACCGGGCGGGATCCCTCAAAGAGGGAGGTCCGTGGACAAGCTTCATAGTACTCAAAAAAATGTTTTCTTTCCAAGAAGTTCTTTCGATATTTTGATCTCCTCTGGTATTTTGACTCATGCTTCAGACCTCGCCGGACAGAGCACTTCCTTCAAACTATTAGCAATCATCTGATAGCATAGTATTTCCTAATTCTAGCTATGTGGTTATTTTGTGGGAATACGGTTTAGTCCGCGGACCTCCCTCTTTGAGGGATCCCGCCCGGTTAGTAGCGAGGGCACGTGGCGCGTCCTTAGGTGATGGATAGGGTATAAACGCGAACCAAAAACGACCCTGTGCTTCGCAGAGACGCAGGTGGATTCAGGGTAAGAGCTCCCTGCTTCAGCAACGCCGATTACAAAACTCTATTTTTACTAGTCAAGTCGGCCACAAGTCTGAAATCAAGCAGCTGGGAAGTACACGGGAGGCACTCAGAAGTCGTCTCCAGCAAATAAGGTCTTCCCGCCCCTCCAAGAGAGACTGGCAAGCTACTCAGCAAACACATTTGGAGCCTAGCAAGCTATAGCTTAGGTGTTAAAATGTCAAAAACAATAGGAACGCAACTATGGGCCTCATTTACCCAACCCCGAAAGAGTCTCTGATACGGCAGCGTCAGCTAGGACGAATACAGAGAAGCTGCTAACATCTCAGGGCCAGACTAGGCTGCTAAAATGGAAACGGACTAAAATGACGATCTGTACCTACAACGCAAGAACCCTTACTCAGGAATCCGCTGTAGATGATCCACTGATTCAGGCAAGAAGGATAAAGTAGGACGTCATTGACTTGGCTGAGACGAGAAGACACCATCCTTTTCGCGCTGTTTATGACACCGGAGAAGAACTGTTCCTTGGAACATGCGATAGCAGAGGTGACGGCAGTGTTGGCGCTCACGGTCAAATGGAATTTGAACGTGAACTTAGATTCATTCGAACAGCTAACATCCCGTATCGGACGATTGCGGTTGAAACGATGCGGTTCTATCCCGGCTTTGACCACCTTCGTTGCCTACACACCAACATCAAGCTACGACAAAGACGATGTCAAAGATTCCTATATGGACCTCGAAAAGTTCTTTAGAGAGGACTATACATTTTTCAAGGTCATTGCCGGAGATTTTAACGCGAAAAATGGCCCTAGAAGAACATTTGAAGAACGTCACATTGGGACCCACGGACTAAAATAGAATGAATAGAGTGAGAGGCTATCTGAGTTAATCACGACTCAAACCATCTATGGTAATTTACAGCTCCAAAAGCCTCCATCTCAACGGTGGACATGGGAGTCTCCCGCTGGAGAACACCATAACGAAAACGAAATGGATCACATCTTAGTAAATCGATAATTTTGCCCGACCGATGTCGCTGTTGTCCTAATTTCTACACGGGATCAGACCTTCGCCTCTTTTGCGCAACGTTCCGTTTTTCGCTGAAAGGAGAGAAAGCCGCTAAATTAAAATAGCGAAGTCCCAGAACTACCATAAACTGAGATGCATTCAGATCACTAGTCAGCTCTTGGGAAGATACCGCTGGCAACAACATCGATGAAGAATACGATCGGCTCGTAGGATATTTTTACGTGAGCGCTAAGACCTCCACAGACACTAGACTGATAGGTAAGCGTGTAATTGCACGAGCTACAGGCATCCGAAATCTCATGCCCGCGCTTGCGAAACGCTGCAGGGAAGCGATAAAAGGAGATTTAAAAGAGAGAAGAGCAGCAGACATGGCAGAAGTTGCAGAAGCTGGGAAGAGCATATGCAGAGCCCGGCAATGCTTAGCTATTTACAAGACTAAGATTATTGCACTCCGACGCCCAGATGGGACACTTACAGCTTCCAGAAAGGCAATGGAGAAAATCATCCACCGGCACTCCTCGGATCTCTTCACTAGTCACGCCCTTTTTCGGTATTATAAATTGAAAGAGGATGAATCAATCGTTCCACCGGTTCTCCCTTCTAAAATCCGATATACGATATCGTTGGTGAAGGGGAAAAAACACCCAGTCCAGACAGGATTAGACCAGAACATCTGAAAAGCCTGCCACCAGTTCTCATCAACACTTTAGATCGGCTCTTCACTCGCTACCAGTGAGAATGCAAGGTTCCCATTCAATGGGAAATCAGAAAGACCGTGCTGCTGTTCAAAAAGGGAGACCGTCACGATGTAAGCAGTTATCGCCTAATCTGCCTGCTGTCCGTTCTCCAGAAACTCTTCACTCGAAACATCCTAAAAAGGATTGATAGAACACTGGACGAAGGGCAGCCGTGCAAAAAAGCAGCGTTCCGAAAAGGATTTAGCACCATAAACCACATCCACACGGTCACAGGATTCATTGAAGCTTCACGAGAGTGCACAATACCGCTTTGTCTCACTTTTATCGATTTGAAGAAAGCCTTTGATTTAGCGGAAAAAGAAGCAGTTATAGAGGCTCTGGACAACCAGGGTGCCCCTACTCGGTACATAATGATCCTTCGTGAGCTATATAAAGATTTCGCGATCAAACTATCGTCATTCTACAACAATATCACCATTGACGTAAGAAGATGGGTTCGACAAGGCGATATAATTTCGCCAAAACTATTCACTATCACCCTACAAAACGCCATGCGAACATTAGAATGTTACGATATGGGAGTGAAAATTGATGCTCGACAATTAAACCATCTTCGCTTTGCTGGTGATATCGGCCTCATAACACCAAGCATCAGCCAAACAGAAGGAATGTTGACCGATTTGAACAACGCCTGTGGAAAAATTGGCCTTAAACTAAGTCTGAGAAAAACGATGTTCATGAGTAACGGGCGGGTTTTGAATGCTCCATTCACGCTCAACGAAACGAATATTTGCGAATGCTCCAGTTACGTCTATCTAGGTCGTGAAATCAACATGATGAACGATTTAGCTTTAGAGTTAAGCAGGAGGAAACGAGCGGTTTGAGGAACGATTGAGAGCATCGAGGATGTAGTGAAGAGGACCGAGTACATCCGACTCCGTGCCCACCTTTTCGACTCGACGATTATCCCTGCCTTAACGTATGCATCAGAAACCTGGTCGCTGCGTAAGCAGGATGAAAGATCACTTGGTGTTACTGAACGCGTAGTCGAAAAGTCGATGCTAGGAGTGTCCCGTATCCGAAAACGAGAGAAAGGATCCGAAGCTACGTCAGCAGTCAAAGATCAAAGACGCCGTCCTTTATGCCAGGATCTCGAAAATAAAGTGGGCTGGACACGTAATGGGCTTCAAGGATAACCGATGGACGAGAGCTGTTATCGATTGGATTCCTCGGGATCAAGCGTTCTGCAGGAGGACCACCGACCCAATTGTCCGATTTCTTCACTAAACAACTGGAAGAAAGATATGATGCTCAGCGAATCGCCAGAGCGAGAAGGACTCACTGGGCTACTCTTACACGCGATAGGGAAAAATGGAAGAGTTGCTGGCGTCCGCTCGGGTCAATCAACGATCAACGGGACGGCACGTTATACAGGTGATACGGCTTAGCAGAATAAATAAGATAGAGCTTTACATTTTCGCCAACGTTGTTTGCCGACCATATCCAACAAATTGAGGGCCGTGACGGGGCGCCACGAACGCTGCGACCGATATGTTGTTATTCAACTGGGAATTTTTCCTCCTTTTCGAAGGAAAACTCCTGGTAAAGCGATTGACTAAGATACTGAGAAAATTTCTCGACACATTGACATGTTTTTCGGCTTCCAGCGAATTGTATGCGTCATAAAAATGAGCGCGAAAGGCGAATGTGAAACATAATTATTGACCTGGAAGCTATAGCGCTATGAAGAGGTGTCTTAAAAAACCGGCGACTTGGGGATGTAGCTTCAAGTCTCAGTTTTCAAATGGTTACTAACACTTCTATGGAAATTTCCTTTCCAGCGGATGAGGTCGGTTTTCCATTTGCCTTCTTCTAATCAGAAAGAACCCATTATCCAAGTATATTCATGGATGTGTACATATGGCCGCTTCCTATACATATTCTTATTGTTAAAGTATTATTGAATTTTATTTTGTTCATCAAGCAGTTCAATAAAGGGATCTTAGAGCTACGAAGTATCTTAGTGTATAAAGTAAACAGTGGGGCTTTCTACACCAGAAATTCAGCAAGACCATAAAGCACATTCCTTGTTGAATGCTCTCTAGTTTTCTTCTATTTAGTACTTTTGTTTATTGTGTTTTCCTGGCCCTGTCTAGCATTCTTGCACATTCTAGTGATTGAGCATTTTGAATTAGCTAATTGTTCAGTATGATTAATACCCATACATAATTATTGGGTAATACCATCCTCTGATAGCACGACCCTGCGACCTTCCCCTTCACATCTCCCCTGCATGTAAGCATAATGGCAGCCATTCACAGCGAAACTGTCGTTCTATCAGTAATTCTTCTCTGTTCATTCCAAAAAACCTTCTGTATTCCTCAAATATTAGATTGGGAAAAAAAATTTTCATCGTTTGCATGGAAATGTCGTTTTTTCGCAGGATCGTGTTTGATTTTATATCTTTTTAAAGGTCTACTTCTTGCGCATCTATTGATGTATAATTTGTCTGCATGTGCTGTAGAATGGAGTTGTCCGGGGAACAAAGGCGTCTGTTGATGCTCTACAAGTACAAATTCAAATCAATGCTGCTGATGCTACTCGCTGAATCAGCAAAGCTTGGGCGACCGTACAGCAAGAGTTAATAGTCCGCGAGCAATTTCGTGAGTTCAAGGGCGGAAATGAAGAGTTGTTCGGCAGAGCGTGATCCACACAACTAACCGAACTTGATGATGAAGACTTGATTACTGGTTTGGAAAATGAGCCGCCATCAAGTTCTCGTGAATCGTCAGCAGAACTATACGTTTCTCATACAATCGTGCTAACCTATCTCCACCAGTTTGACTTTGTCCACAAGAAACCAAGATAGGATCCACACGATCTTACCGAAGCTCAAGCAAACAAGCGTTGTCTGTATGTATGCTTAAATTATGATTCTTTTATCAAACATGGAAACTTTCTCTGCAATTTAGTAGTCTTCGACCTTCAGTATGTCGCCGTCGCACACTCGCAAATGCCCTTCCTCTAACTGAGTTTCTTGTTGTCTCTTTCAACAACTAACTTGATCAACTTGACTACACTTCGTTTTCCAAGTTGCCACCTCATTTGGTACTCATGTCAAGCATTACCTAACTGCACGATTGCCGAGTAAATGCAATACATACGAAGATTTAATCCAAGCATTAAAGGCCGGAGATTTGGTGATACGAAAGCAGCAGGAGGCTCTTTGTGATAGGATATGTAAAACGAAGGGGTCCGGCTCTTTTTGGAAACTGCTACTTCTTCAAATTGCAAGAAGAACACTTTCAGACTCACCAAGGCCATGACAGTCGACGCCGCGATATTGTCCATGTGTATACTGATTCCTTGAGTTGCTCGTCTTCTTCTTCTTCGTCAAGCGGAACTTACTCCAGTATCCGCAATAGAACAAGCCTCAACCTTGGGTAATTAAACCTTTATACCAATCATTATATCCTAAATAAGAACACCGAATATTACACATGTACATACAGAATTTATACACAAAATTAATTAGTGGGCGATATCATAACTATGGATAGGTTGCTTACATCTAAGGAAATTGTGGAGTTTAGCAATAAGGCAATAGTTCTCCATTTTGCGCCATAATTATGGAATGGATAAATTATGAGCTTCAGAAGTATAAGAAAATGACTGGGGTTTCCTAAAGACTATTAAATGTTACCAAAAGACCATGGGAGAGGTGAGCTTCTATATTGATGAAGTCATAAGGTAAGAGGCAAATTTATGCTAAATGGCAACAAGGAAGCAAACGTTACAGCTCTGTGAATGTAAGAAGATCGAATGTTGTCATGTTAGTCTCAGAGTGGGTTGATCGCTTGGTTATGTCGCTCTTGTTTGATTCTGGCTATCTTGAGGTACGCATCTGCTTGTGCTCGCATGTGGGTCGACGTTATATGCAATAAACATGTGCTTGAATATTAAATTATTGATCTTGGAATCCGTATCGTGAAGATAACTAGAGGCTATTCAAAGAAAAGTCTTTATATTCTCCACTAGGGAAATTTGGGGTAGCCTAATGCAAAAGCGATGTGGAGATCGTAAGTGTGTTCCGATAACTGAGTAAAATTGAAGAATAAAGACTAGAGTAGCGGTTATGAGCGTCGATGCTGCGACATTGTCTATGTGAATATGAATTCAAGTGGTCGGGTTAGCTGCCATCTAGGTTTTATGTAAGTTTTCTATTGTCAATCATTCCAAGACTCAAAAACGCTAAGAAGTTCACAGAAGTCAAATTCAAATAGGGACACTATTCTTTCACTGGCAGTCATTTCTTAACCAATTTAGCGCAGCACGTGAGTTGTACTGTATGTGAGTGCGGTAATTAGGACTATAAAGAATCATTTCCAGACTTCCTCAAGCCTAGTTGGAGCCGCTTTCTCACTATTAGAGCTGGAAATAGAGCGAGTTTTCAAAAAATCAGTTCTGCGACTCTCTACTGACTTCTGCTCACTAAATAACAACTGATTTGGGCACGAAGCGGTTGCTGGGGCGACATGTTTTCTGTTGAAAGCGAGTGTTCAGGAGTTGCAGTTTCTTACATCATCACTTCACATTCGTTTATTTCGTATCACCTTCATCAGCGTATCACACAATACTCAATCACATATTGGCTAGATGCAGAAATTTTTGCCATCTTTGGATTTAGTTTAGCACAAAAATATGTTTTTCAATGCAATCGCACTTTCCATGGAAAAATAGACAACAGAAAAATCTAAGACATTGCTGTTGATGGTCTACTGCCTATGAGCACAAAATTTTACCAGATATCGAACACTGATCTAAATGATAGCATTCTTGATTACAAAAATCTCTAAAATATTTCATGACCTTTTCGCTTTTTCTACAAAAAGTTGAACATCCATGCTTTTGCAGCGCTCAAGGTCATTGACCATGAACAGTGAATTTGGTGAGCTCCACAAAAATACTCTATTCACTGGCTTTTTATCCCATGAATTGATAACTGATGAAGAAATATCGATGTATGTCAAACAGCTTCCGAAGCGTTGCCATATAAAATGAACAAAGTACAATTCTGGCTACTTTTGCCCATAAGCTGGAATCTCATTCACAACAATATTAAGTGAAGAATTGAAAAAGAATTCCACTGATATGTCGAACTCTAATGAAAGTCCATATATATATTTGTCTCCGATCGAAAACAATGATATTAAACATTTTTCTGCAAAGAATTATAATTCTGCGAAGGAAATAGTTGCAAATGGCACCAGTAAACTTTCATACAGTAAAGTTTAGAATTTTTGCTCATGAATAGACCAATACCAAGTAAAGCCATGGACAGCAAATGTCATCATTCTTATAAGCCATTTCGTAAGCATAAATTGAAAGAACGGGGGGAGGTGCGCTGTGACCGAATGCGCGCGTGAAGTCGAGTTCCACTCTCCCTCTCTCTCCGACAGTCAACAATAGCGCATGGAACGCCGCAGCAGGGTTATCATCGAGATTGCAAGGAGATTCGCTCAATTAGTATTCTACGCCGTTCAGAAAGAAAACGAAAAACGAATTGAATGCTAGAAGTACTGAGATCTGCACAGTGGAAACAAACACTGTGATGACGGATCAAATAAAATCTCAAAAAGCGCCAAAATGAAAGAAAAGTAATTAGGAATCGAAGCAAGATTTGGTGGCCAAAAGTGGCACAACTATTTCCAGTCCTGCAAACCATAATCACATACGAAGGAAAAGCTGTTGATGATGAACATAAAATTGGGGAGCTTTCTTGATGAGTTTTAAGTTTCAGTGTGTTAGGTAATGACAGCAATTCTTATAAACATCATTATCACGTTCATATGCAGCATTAAAATTATTTAGAATCAACCCATGCTGCTGTAGAACCGTTTCAATAGGGTCACCTGACCCAGATCAGCATATTACTACTTTTGAACGGTTTACAATATTGCGACTCTCATAACCGTCTTCCTGCCGTAACGCCTGTGTCACGGAATTTTCTTTTTCTACTTTCGCTGGTGCCTTAATGTCTCCTCTTCAATCTGTCAAGGAATATGGGACGGTCCTGAATGGGCAGATGTTTTAAAGATTTGACTGCCGAATGATAGTGGTTAAACCGCCGTAATCGAGAACTTGTGAAAAAGAAATACCTGCCAGAAATTGTTTTGTACGCGACACGTAATTATTTCCAATATACATAAAGTTAATTGTTTATTGTCGCTTATAGTATAATATAATTAGTTGAGAACTATTAGTGTTTGCAAATTGTGAGATTGTCAGTGAAAAACACTCATTATGTTCAATCAAAATGGTTGTTAATAACCGTTAGATTTGTTCTAGATTAACCTTTAACATACTTGCAGCTAACCATTAATATGTAACTGATGTAAGTTGAGATAAAAAAAGGCGCAGTAAACTCGACAAAGTTAGTAAATCGGTTCACTAAGTTTTCATAATGTAACCGTGACATAAGCCACAGGTCGTGCAAATATTTTGCTACATCATACGTTTTTGTAAAATAAATCTAAGCAAACACAGAAATTATTTTGATGCTGGATATGAAGCAAAGCAATTTAATGTAACCAAACTTTCGCAGTCGGTATCACGGTTGATTGGAAGATGAACTGGTCTATATATCCTTCAGCACTACGCTAGGAAAATTGTGCACCATTATAATTTGCTCGTCTAAGGCTCACAAAGATCTCCGCAGTTGTCATTAGAAACCGCTGGCTTTGTCTTTTTTTCCTTTGGAAGAGCATCAACACCTGGCCCTGTCGTCAAAAGTTGATCAAGTTTTCTCGATTTTCATACATCAATTAATCATGTCGAGGTTTATAGGAAGTCGGACTTTTAAAGTTTTGCTGTTAGTTATTTCTCTACAACCCTCTTTTCACACAAAGCTTCAGTCATCTAACAATAGGCACATTGCTGACTTGACGTGCAAACTGCCATACACATGAAGGATGCAGAAATCAAGAATCGAATATGAGTTTTTCAATACTCTACCTGAACAATCAAATAGGGCTTCAAACTAGCTGGTTCTCAAAATTCGACGGTATAATAGTGATTGTTACCAATTTCTCTAGGCTTGCCCGTTTGGAAAGCGTCCTATAGCTGCATTTGATTTGATTGAAAAGAACGGCAAGATAAACGAAACCTTGTCTTTGCTGAAACTCTTGTTTTTGATTGCATTATTTTCTTTGAACTTATTCCGACGAGCTAAAGTTTTCGTTTACGTGACGCATTTCCCAACAGGCTACGTAATGAAGTCATCCGACGTTACCGCACTTCAATTAATGTTTCAGGTGACTCAGTACTGCAAGCTGTCCACGAGCTCCTTATTCGACATCAAGGAGAAACACGTGGGGATTGCTGATTGAGCAGCTTAGTGTGGCAATAATTGATTTACAAAGTGGAAGTCGTGGTAATTGACCTCTGACTATTACTATTCTGTAGATATTTGGGTGATCAACTAATTATTTGTTCTATATGAGAGAGAATAGAAACATGCTCTGAGTTGTTAAATGAACAGCAGGAGTGTACAAAATTCACTCGGAAGGTACCAAGAGAAAAATGGTTTCAATTTCTAAGCTCGCAATTGAAACTATCCAATAATGACCACATTACGAAGTGATACCGAAAGTTAGACCAGAAAAATATACAAGTCATTATCCTCGTTTTCACTCCTCACGTAGAAAGAAGTGTTTGTGATCAACATGCTCTGAACAGCAGCCAGTGTAAACACAAGAAGAGAGGGGGAGGTGGAGCCTCTAAAACTGTTTCGGGGTTCAGTGGTTCTCAAAGGCTGCGAAGTTGTAACTCCTCGGGATAGCTATAGAGGAGTTAACGCTCCCCGAAACGAAAGTTTTAACGAAAGTAATGTCTCATTTATCGTGAGATTTTTCCAAACAAAATATCCTTTAGCAAACACTGTTAAGAGCAGGTCTAAAGTACGAATATAGTCAAACTGATGCGTTGTGAAGCTTGTAGCTACAGGTTATAGAAAAGGTTCTGCTGTATTATGCATGGAAAATTTTATTTATACACCAATTGAGCTCAAACAAAAGACAATTTAATAGTCGAAGAAGTCTCCTTTCACATCGAGAAAATTCAGCCACATATCCGGCAGCATGAAGACTTCGCGGCGAAAAAACTCCGATCCTTGGATTTGAAGGAAAGTTGAAGAATTTTTTATAATCTTGGGACATTTGGAATTTCTGGTCTTTCTCGTCCAGCTGATCTATTGTCAGTTCCGTGGAACTCATATGAATATGAAGCATGACTGGCCCATCTCCTAGAGAATGTGCCCGCATGTTCGGTCTAGTGACCTCAAATTCGCACAAGATACATGCGAGAAAGTTATTTTTCCAAACAAAACGACTCAATTTTTTCCACAACCTAATTTATCGAGAAACTCAAAGCCGCTCTGCGTCCGTATAAAATATCACTAGAAGATAAGTTAATCTAAACCAGTACCCCACTAGGCTCGTGTAGGGCACAGCACATAACGAGAAGGATTCTTAGGTGGAAGTCACCATCCTCGTACAGGATCATAAGAACTCTAATAGGATAAACATCATCATTCCAAACGTGGGCCGAAACAGGAAATGTCTTGTTATCAAATGTTCTATTACATAATGTGTAAACTTAGTTATTTAATGAGAGAGGAGCATTCGCACTACACATGATCTCTAAAGGGTGATCTTCACTTGAGTAACTCACTGGAGGGACTTATGGAAAGCGGATTACGTTTAGAAATGTTTAGCGTTTGATGCAGTTGAAATCGAAGCTTGGTAAGTTTTTCGGCCTGGATTGCCAGACCAGGGTAATATTACAGAACTCTCGTGTTCGGCTTAAAAAAGTAGTAAAGTCTTCACAGCGCTCTGTGTTTATGCAGCCGCGACGTGGTATGATACTTCAACCACGTCGAGAATACTGTTCTTTACTCATTCACCGCTTCTAGATGTCTCCTGAGATATTACAAGTACCTCCATAGATATTCAGACAAGTAAGTTCACTGCCTAGCTAGATAAAACGATTTCATGCCGCTCTTAATAGATTTCTGGTGATCTCAACCACATAATTGCTACATATCAAAAATTACCACTTATTCAAAAAAATAACATCTGGCGTGAATAGATCGCTAGTAGTTGACAGTATTTTTGACCTTTGCGAATTCATGTTGCTCATTTATATGTGAAGCTGTATTTAGTATGATTTGAGGTATTTCAGAAAAACCCACATGTCGCAGAAAATTACTCTATGTGCTTGCAAACAAGGCTGATAGAATAGATGAGCTCCGTAGGGAATCTTTTTTTCCTATCGCCGCACAAGTAATAATTTGCAAAATGTTGCTATCACATCTAACGGATTTTGTTTCATTATGCTTGTATTACTTATATTAATGCTGTCATGAGATGAAATGTGACGGGTATATCAGTGTTATTCTCCTGTCGATGGACAGAGCCCTTTGAGTGAGAGGTATTCTGCTTTTCTGGGGCATTTATGACACAGTGAACCAGCGCTGTAGATTCCCTGTCCTACTGCATTTATTCTGAAATAAAACAAATTGTTATGAAACGCCTAAAAGGTGTATAGAGGTGCTGAGGGACGTACTCGTTCTGATGCATGCATAAGGTGAAGTAGAATCCACCGCATTTTTGAGTTGCACAACCCACTTTGGTGTTTGTTTCCCCATATAATCTGCGAAATAAGGAACTATTCTGCCTACTAAGCACTTAATTTCTTCTATATATCAAAGCGTATTCAATTCTTGACTTAACAAATGAAACATATGAGACTTCTGAGGTGTATTTGAATCCTTCAGCGTTGAAAACTACATAACAACATTGAATTCGACTATTTTCAAACTCGTTCAAGAACAATATAATCCGACAACGTAATTTGAGCCTTTCATGAGGTATATTATGGCAATTAATTAGTGCAAGACGCGTGTTTCGGCCTTGCCGTCCTCGGTCACTTATAGGTGCCTTTTCGTTCCGTCAGTTCCTCGGGGATCTGCCCCTACGTAAAGGAATAAACGACGAGCTTTCACACCTAACGTACGGTGAAACAATAACTGTGGCGCTCTTTCAAACTTCGAATGTGATTGATTGTCGATTTCATTGCGTATTGGATGTTACGTGGGCATATGTAAGAAACATTGCAATCGATTAAACTACAATCATTATCAATTTGATCTTTTGAGCGAGATTCAGAATAGTCGATTACAATGTTTGTTTACGTGTGGCCCACGTAACAACCATTAGGCCACTACTTGAACGAACGCTACGGATACTCTTTCATCTTACCATTGGGTGTAATAAGTTGGTCATCGATTTCTCTTGATAGGGCTAGATCCCCAAGGAACTGACTGAGCAAGAAGGGAAGCGTACAACTGACGAGACTGCAAGAATGAAACACGTGTCTTGCACTGTATAAATGCCCTTAACGAACCTCATGAAAGGCTCAATATACACAAAACTAGGCTAAAAAAAGTTATTTTTTTAAAGATGGAATTGTGACTTTTTCAGATAATAGTAAATAAGACCTTGGTGACACTGCTGACCTCTTTCGCCTTGTCTTCGCAAATTTTAGGCGAAAAATATCATGTTCCGAAAAAATGCCGCTGTCTTCAAGCTCATCAATGGCAAAGAGATATATAGCTTGTTTTGATGTAGTATTGTCTCATCACTTAAAGTCTTGAGTAAGAGCGAATCGCTTAAGTGACTGCACTCCCATTTCGAGAATGTGGATCGTTTTCTTTATAGCCTGGTCTAGAAGCCTTAGTGCATGATAACAGTTCATCACACAGCTGTACGTGATCGCAAGGCCTTAATTCCTCAGCAACGCACCAATCATAATTCTGAAAATACTTTGAATCAAGTCTACATTTAGAAAGAGACAGCTTGGAAACCAAAAATACCATACCAACAAACCTCATATGCGAAGACAATGGCGCGCTTACTTCTGCATACACTCCGTTCTCATGCTAACCCTTTTGCTATCCCGCGATCTGAAATGTCTGAAATGTTCTTCTCTTCATTTGCAGCAATACCTACTTGCTGAGTCCTCATAGAATTTACAAGAATTAACATTGGCAAAGTACAGTTATTTTTTTTTCTCTTTATCTATAAACTAATGTACCTGAAGTCGCTTTTGACTCCTCTAACGCCGTTTTTCTAAACGCAGTAACTGAACAACGTCGCTGAACAATTTTGTTCCGCTGCTGTTAACGTCCATGGTTTTATTCGAAGTTGCTATCCATCGTCCACGCGGGCGTTGTTGTCTGTCGTTCATGCCATGATGTTGTAGATCGCCTTACGCGGGTGGTGTAGGCCATTGTACACCTGTTGTTGGTCGTTCATCGTCCACGCGAGTGTTGTTGTCCAGCGTTCACGTTGTTGTTGTTGTCCATCGTCCACATGGTGTTGTTGTTCCAACGTCCATGACGGTTGTTGTTGTTGATCGTTCGGGCCGAGTGTTGTTTGTCCATCACGTCGGTTTTGATGTTGCCGCGCCAGTGATGTTTAGAATTAACCCGCTGGAGTGGCCGGGTGAAAAGCTGAAGTAATTTGCTGGGGGTCTATCAAAAGTTTAGCAATACATGAGGAAAGCATTCACTAACCATTCCACAGCGCACCAGCAATGTAGTCTGTAACATTGAAGAAGACATAAGGTGGCCATTGCGTGCAATCATGTCTCCCTTTAAAACCTTCAGTGATGCTGTACTTCTCTTTTGCTAATAAAACATGTTTAGTAACAGTTGAATCAGAGCGAGAATAATCTGTGTTACAGTGCAAGGCGAGCAAATTTTGAATGTCTGCTGCATTAAATATGTCACCCATGGGATTTATTTTTACGTTTTACAATCACTAACTATTTGAAATTCTCGATAATAAAAGTATTAAGCAATCAAAAACAATTTAATTTCTGTCAACATTTACTACGGTTGCTGGCATTACTTGTGTAGTCTATAACCAGAGTTTCTAATCTTGTTTTTCTATCTGAACTGGAGCCCCTTCTAAAAGCCTTTTGAACGAAGTCGATAAATCACCTTTCAGTCTTAGCGTTTCCACAAAGTGGGGGTGTGAACTCTTTTTAGAGCTGGCTACTGCTACATAATAAGAACACCTCTAAAGAGGTTTTTTGATTCAAAGTCGTACCTTTGTAGAAAGTGTGTTCGTAATCACACTCTTCCAACATGAGCGCTAGAGCTGTCCTATTATAGTTTGGAATGCTTTTGTTTTTGAGGATGTAGTTTTTCCTTCAAAGATGAGCAGTTTGAGAGATATGAAAATGAAAATCTCACTGTGGTCTTCTCTCTGATGCGCCAACCTTCTTTCAATAAGGGTTCATAACCTCTAGATTATACTATGTAAATAATAGCAGATGCACTTTGGCATCGAGCATCTCAAACAGGATCGACAGAACACTGGACGAAGGACAGCCATGCGAACAATAGGGTTTCCAAAAAGGATTTAGTACCATGGACCACATCCCCATGTCACAAAACTCGTTGAAGTTTCACGAGAATGCAAACTACCGCTCTGTCTCATTTCCATCGCATTGAAGAAAGCCTATGCTTCTGTCGGGAAACAGGAGCGTTTATTAGACGCTCTGGAAAACCCGAGAGTGCCCTACTCTGTGCCACCACGATCCTTCGTGAGCCATATAAAGGATTTCAACGAACAAAATATCTCATTCGGCTACATATGTTAGTGGGTATGTTTAGTAAAATGAGCCATATCTCTTTTTGTTCATTTAAATACTTTCTGTTGATGCTGTTATAACTTTATCTTTATACTATTAATGATAAGTCAATAAGTCAATACAGGTCTAAGATATGTACATATTTATTGATAGAAGCTTTCTCGGTTGAGATAAAAAAAACAGCATCACATCTCAACGACTATTTTTGAGCCTCCTATCAAACATTTAATATAGTCACATTATTACATCTTCAGTACGATAAAGAAGTGATGCTGTTTTGCGCTAACTCATGGCTTATAATAATCTTGCCAATCTAGATTACATCTGCTTCCACTGCGACAACAATCATTGATATCATGTTGCAACAGCAGTGTTCTGACCAAGAGTCACGTCAAAAGAAGACTCAGAGACTTGAACGAGAGCTACTCCAACTTAAGCATTTGTTGAAAGTATTGATGCTCATACGAGATGTCGCGGCTAAATGTGAGGGAAAGATTGGCCTGTGGAGTCTGTGGAAAATCACACTATAATCGCACGTAAAGAAAGGGAACATGATAAACCACTTCAACTTCTCTTTTATGGAAAAAAACTGAAATAATAAAATTAAGTCATTTCTATGACGATTCAAAATTTCGTTTAAAGCTCTCATTGCTACTGCCTATGGTTGTGTGAAAGCGTTTAGGTTATGTAACTGCACACTTTAATATGACATATTCAGGGCTCTGAAGGAGGCAAGGACTGTCGAAAACGTTAGGCTACTGATACAAACTCTCACTACACTATTTTGTACAAGGTAACATCTGTGTACCAATAGCCTTGTACTTGTTGAACAAAAGAGAATCACGGAATGGTTTGTCTCCCTCATCTAGCACAACCTTGCATCTCTTCCTCATCTCATCAACAGGGGTAGGCTGTTGAACGATAGCACTTTCCTCCCAGGCAGGTCACTGATTATAGCTTTCTAATCTTCAAACATATCCATTGCTCCGTCGTCTTAATTCCAAGTCTATATCCTGAGAACCAGGATCTGTGACAAGTGCATTGGTTTTCCATGATGTCATCGGTTTTTCATCATCGACCTCCTCTTCGTCATCATTTAGCCAGCAGGAGATCGAGCAAGTATTTCAGGGTCTTCATAAGAATGCATGAAATACTTTCTATTAAGAATACTATTTTTTAGAGAACGCTTCCTCCTAGAATTTCTATTATTAGCGGATTTGTAACAGCCTGCAGGTAACACGACCCTTCTTGCGTTGAAGTTTAGATGAACAACTTTTTTAATAGGTTAGGCGAAAAGTTCTGAGAAAACATGCGGTGTAACTTTTTTTGCTGAGGTGTCGGCCCATTTTTTGTATTTTTAGCACTCATTTGAAACCAGTGTTCTACACGCCGTTGATTGGTTATAATTATCTACTAAGATGGAGTTAACAAAACGAGCACAATTAGATTGTTGCTGATACACGACTGGCTGTTCGGCTCGAATGAAATTGGGTGGCAAGTGGAACGCATCAATCTAACTGGGGGTCGCTTGTTAACTCCATCTTGAAATAAGTATGATAAATTATACACTAATCAGGCGCGCGAGAAGAAGAGCTTTCAAAAGAGCCCAGAAACACAGAAAATGGCTGACGCCCAAAAAAAGTGTTAGAAGCATTTTCTCAGGACTTTTTCTCCCAAAGTATCAAATAACTTGGAATAAACACACAATCATGCAGGAGAGAAAAATACTTATGCTGTCGTATAAGCACCAACGGAATTCCGATCAGAAGCAAGTAGCAAGACCATGGGGTCCCTAAAGTTGAATTGGTAGCCCATCCGAGGTGCAATAAATCACCCTGGCAACATTCACCTGAAAGTTCTAAACAACGTTTAAATGAAATGTTAAATAAAATTAAAATGCATGTCCAGTGATGAAAGTTGCATGTGGTGTCATAATACGATATGTGGATCTATCGAGAGGTTCAAACTTATAAAATGATAGAATAAAACTTTTCTTGCGTATTTTGAAAAAGTTCTCAACCCCTGAATTCCCCCAAAAATGATGCAAAATTGTTGAGAGTTATCTCATGAACTAAACATCGCATGCAACCTGAACAGTAGCACTTTTCACAGACAATCATTATTTTCCAATTCCCCATCACAATACGGACTTCTGGATTGTATATGAAATATAAAAATATTTATTAAGATTTTGTATATACCTAAGGTGAACTTAGATGGTGGTGAGCTGGAAAAGGCTGGGCCCGGTATGGATGAAACGCGGGTTCGATTCCGCCTGAGGCCGCAGTTTTCTGCTCACCACTCAATTTCTCTTATGGTGTATATGAAACATTATAAACACTGCGAAAAATGCAGTAAAAATACTAGAACTTTCGTGTAGAAGAT
>JAHQIW010005540.1:0-53899 GCA_019055375.1 Parelaphostrongylus tenuis | reverse complement strand
CAAGAGTTCTACGCGCAGAGAGAAGTGGAGACGCGAAGCAGAGAAGGACAGATAGCTTTTTTTCCTCACCAATCAATGAGTGCTCAGAATATTCCTCCCTGCCCCTTGTCAAAAAACTGAATGGGGTGGTGCTTCATAGTGTAGTTGATCATTTCAGTGCTATTTTATCTGTGATTTTAACTATGTTGTATCCTATTCATATTTTCATCTCTCTGTTTTTGATGTTTGACAACTTCACGTTCTTATTCGTTGTAGCATATGAATAATAATGGAATAACTAATCACTTCATCAGTTTGTTCTTCTGAAATCAAGAATGACGATAAAAGTCTTCAAGCTTTTAGGATCATTCTATTTTATAAAAATACCCCAAGTCTGATAGTGATTGGAAATGAGAGATTGATCAACTGTTTATCAAAAATGCTACTGCACACTGCAATGCGATGCCACTTCATCAGTAGCTCTCATAATTTATCTATTGATAATTAACTCCTGGAGTTAAAGACTCTTTGGCCAAAAGAACTTTCTTCTATTGTTTCATAAGTACTAACTTCTTGATATACCGTTTATTTCGGGACTGAGAGCACATTTCCATCATAACGATTTTGACACCGATAGCGCTGTTGTTCCTAAGTTTTTACACGGGATCAGATGTATTCCAAAACATTAGTCGGCACATGGAAAACATACCTCGTCGACAACATCGGCGAAGAATACAATCGGCTCTTTGAATATCTTGACGTTTACCTCTATGGAAGCCAAGAGCACTAAAGCCAAGAAGAGGCGCTTGTCTCCGCGGACACTCAAGCTGATACGTCAACGTGGAGTCGCACAAGGCATCAGAACTTGCGAAACGCTGCAGAGAAGTGGATGAAGGAAGACTTAAAAGAGAGAAGATAAGCAGTTATGGCAGAAACTGCAGAAGCTGGGAAGGAGCATTCGCAAAGCCAGCGAGACTTCGCCAACTAAAAGACCAAGATGACTGCACTCCGATACCCTGACGGGACACTTACAGCTTCGAGAAGGGCTATGGAGAAAATCATCCACCAATACTACTCGGATCTCTTCGCTAGCTATGTCCTCTTACCGTCATATAAAATTGGAAGAGAATGAATCTGTCGCTCCACCCGTTTCTCTCTTCTAAAATCCAAAATGCTATATCGTCGGTGAAGAACAGAATAACACCCAGTCCAGACAGGATTAGTGGAGAACCTTTCGCCAGTTCTCATCAACACCTTCGCTCGGCTCTTCACTCCCTACCTGTTCGGAATGCAACGTTCCCATTCAGTGGAAAACTAGCAAGACCGTGTTGTTGTTTAAAAGAGAGATCGTTCACGACATAGGCAGATATCGGCCCAATCTGCTTTCTGTCCCTTGTCAATGAAAGTATTCACTACACTTATCCTCATCAGGATTGGCAGAACACTGACGAAGGGGAAGCCATGCGACAGGAAGGACTCAAGTTTCACGGAGAGTACAAAAATACGCTGTGTCACATTCATCGACCTAAAAAAGCCTTTGATTTTAATGGAAAACAGAAGCGGTTATAGATTCTTTGGATAACCAAGGCTCCTCACTCGGTACATAAGGTCCTTCGTGAGCTTCTAAAAGATTTCACGACCAGAATATCTGCATTCTACAACAACATCACCATCGATGTAAGAAGAGGGATTCGAAAAGCGATATAATTCGCCAAAATTTATTTACTTATTCGACCAAGCGGAACGAATGCTGAACGATTTGGGAAACGTCTGTGGAAAGATTAGCCATCAAACAATTTTCACGAAAGCGATGTTCATAAGGAACAGATGGGTTTCGCGTTCAGTGGAAGGAAATTCTCCGAATGCTCCAGTTACGTCTATCTAGGTCGTGAAATCAACATGATGAACGATCTATTTCCAGAGTTGAGCAGAAGGAAAGTGTGACTCGGAGAACGTTCGAGTGCATCGAAGATGTAGTGAAGAGGACAAAGAGCATTCGACTCCGTGCCCCCCTTTTCTACTCGACGATAATCCCTGTCCTAATGTATGCCTCAGAAACCTGGTCGCTACGTAAGCCAGGATAAAGGTTTGCTTGGCGTTATTAAACGCGCAGTCGAAAGATCGATGCTTAGCAGTATGTCGCATCTCGCAAATGAGGGGAAGGATCCGAAATTCCGACTTATATCAACGATTCAAGGTAAAAGACGTTCCTCTACACGTCAGGAAATAGGAAAATGAGGTAGGCCAGACGTGATACGCTTCACAGCCAACCAATGGACGAGAGCCGATACCGACAATATTTCCCCGGGATATTAAGCGCTTTACAAAAAATACGATCGACTCGATGGTCTAATTTCTCATCGACGACGTAGAAGAAAGGTATGATACTTAGAAAGCCCCTAGAGCAAGGGAGACTCACGGAGCTAATCTTGCACGTGATAGAAAAAAAGTAGAAAGTGTTGCCGTTGCCTGCCTCGTGTCACTTGACGATCAGCGTAACGACAAGGGATACAGGTGATACTGATGATTGCTAAGAATCTTTGTGGGTGACGCTCACAGATTTCATGACGTAGTTGTAGTATATGCTCAGGTCTCTGCTTGCTTATCAGAGCGGAATAACTTATAGTCGATTAAGTAAGCACAGAGTTTGTGATTTGCTGTCTTTTAGGTAGCTTCTTTGAGAGCCCCGATAACAAACTCTCGATGTTTCTCCTTCTTCTATAAAACTCCCTTCGTGTTGTTGTACAGCATCATCAACTTCAATGCGTTCACATTCGCACCATTGATTCCTTGCGAACTGGATTTTCGTCCTATTTAGGAGCAGTCCAATTTTTTTCTGTTTTATTGATTTCATCAAGCATCCTTCCTTCTTTACTGCTATTTTTGGAAGGATGACATTTTTGGCCTCAGAACACGATATTTTTCATAAGAATTTTTATCAGGTACGCATGCCTTTCTTGTCCCAATAGAGCGGGTTACATTGTTTAGTTGCGGTAGAGGAACCTCGACAGTCTGGCGATACAGTGGTATCTTGTCGAACGTTTTTTGATGGGCTATGGTGAGGGGAGACAGAAAAGCTGTATTTTATGTCACAGTTTCAATAGCAGTTCACTACTCTCCGTGTATACCACGGGTCTACACATTCGTCAGCAGGTGTGGCAGGACTGCATTCGTTTAGACAGTGTCAAAACGCACTGGTCCATCATGAAACAATTGGCTCACTAGCCGTCATCAATAGGATAGCACTGACGGCCATCTCAGGAGACGTGGTGAGGCCATGTTGAAAATGAAGGGTGCTCTGTTTTTTTTATTAACTATGAGGCTCCTGCTTTTGTTGGGATGCGAGCATCAAAAAATGTCTGGGATGATTGATTATTTCTCACACTTCACCTCGTCGCCTGTCACCTGTCGTCCCGTTGATCGTCGAGTGACTCGAGCGGGTACCAGCAACTCTTCCTTTTTTCCCTATCGCGTGCAAGAGTAGCCC
Source organism: Parelaphostrongylus tenuis (assembly GCA_019055375.1). NCBI lineage: Eukaryota > Metazoa > Nematoda > Chromadorea > Rhabditida > Metastrongylidae > Parelaphostrongylus > Parelaphostrongylus tenuis. The sequence continues at coordinate 50,433 of JAHQIW010005540.1, read as the reverse complement.
AGTGGGTCCTCCTTGCTCTAGGAATTCGCTGAGCATCATATCTTTCTTCCATCGCTTTCGTGAAGAAATCGGACCAACGGGTCAGTGGTCTTCCTTTAGAGCGCCTTGAACGTCCCGAGGAATCCAGTCGGTAACGGCTCTCGTCCATCGGTTGTCGTTTGAAGCGCATCACGTGTCCGGCCCACCTTATTTTCGATATCCTGGGCGTGTAGAACGGCGTCTCTGATTTTCGATCGTTGACGTAGGTCGGAAGTTCGGATGCCTTTGTCTCATTTGCGAAATACAGATACTTCCTAGCATCGACCTTTCGACTGCGCGTTCGATAACGGCAAGTGATCTTTCATCCTGCTTACGTAGCGATCAGGTTTTCTGCTTGCATACGTTAGGGCAGGGATAATTGTCGAGTACGAAAAGGTGGGCACGGAGTCGGATGTTCTTTGTCCTCTTCACTACATCTTCGATGCTCTTAAACGCTCCCCAAGCCGCTCGTTTCCTCCTACTCAACTCTGGGGCTAGGTCGTTCATCATGTTTGATTTCACGACCGTCGATAGATGTAACTGGGAGCATTCGGAAAATTAACACTTAAGGCTTTTTATATACTATCCTATAACTTGGTAAAATCGAACGCTTTTTGATGATGCTTGTCGTGATCACTTCCCACTGCAAATATGGAAGATATCACTACGAAAAACAGATCTGATCATGATAATCCATTGACACTCCAGGCTATAATACACTGGGATGGTGGGTTGAACCTCATGACATTACCAAAATCTGGAATTCAGGGCTGATAAACAATGAGAAGTTCTAAGATGGAGTCAAAAGCATTAAAAGGCGTCGTCCATATCTCAACGCCATGCAGTCAAATTATGTCCCTAATTCTGGCAAGTCTGTATTTGAATATGACCATTCTTTCATTTAGAAATACTTAGAAGTTCTCTTGCACTACAGAAATTTTTTATTCTAACGCTCTTACAGTCGGTGTTATAATGTTACAAACAAATCCAATGAAATGAGTGATAGGCAAAACATTCCACTATATCTCGTAACTGTCATTTGGGCCAACAGTTATGTGGTTGTTAGATGGGCTATAGAGCCCGACACACGTGTTTGACTTTGACGGTTCATTAGTCGGGTACCGGGCTCTATAAGTCAGTCCATTCAACAGACCACACAACATGTTGGCTCAATAATAATTTACGAGTTAAGTTGAAATCTGGGCGTGTGTCTTAAGACACTCGTAACCAGCGGTATGACATTCCACAAAAAGCGGAAGTGAACCAGTGGTTCACTCATTAAAAGGAGCGCTCTCTTTATGGTTTGAAACACGCCAAGCGACACTTTTTTGAGGTTGAAAGCTTTAGATTTCACTCACCATTCTTAGAATTTTATGAATATAAAGTTTTTTCAATAAGCTGGTATGAATGCACGTCTGAGTTATGGCATTGAGGTTTCGATGCTACATAAATTTACCACTTACAACCTGACAGTTTAGTATCTTTTCAGTACTGTTTAAATTTCGCTACAAACATTTGATATAAGCAAGAAAATGTTTTAAGCCTTTTCGAAGTTGGTATGTCAGTGGTTTACGTACTTTGCGGCAGTCTCGCTCCTATTGATAGTAGGGACGGGAAACATGCTCATTCGGTTGGAATACAATGTCTACATGCTTTATAGTAGCAGCAAGCCATTAACTTAAAAAATGGTTAAAAATTTCAATTTGTCTTGACTAATATCCTTCCTCGTCTCTACTATCACTAGGAGATGCCTAGTGTGGCATGTGGCTCCGACGAGCAGGGCGAGAGAGTGCCAAAACGCACGTAAGCTTTTTGACGTATCAAATTTCAAAAGCTGGAATCATTCGTTCAGCATTATAAAATTCATAAGACTTTTGTTAAAAAAATCAAATGACTATATGTTTTATTGCAAGTACTTCACGCATTTTAGCTGACAGTAGCAAATACCGAAAAGAAGTGCTGTTTAAAAGGACCGGACGCCAACATTCTAACCGCTCTGTTCACGACATTTTGCCACAATTTCTCTCGACCAACTCGCCATGACGATATTTGTGTCTGTAACATTACTTTTTTTGAACAGAATCTTATCAAAAATCAGAAGCGGTTCAAACCGTAAGAGTTCCTAAGATCGACAAGTGTTTGGAGGAAATAGTCTCAATTCCCATATTACTGCGCAGATCGCAATGATCTGGAACAGCATTAGGTACTGCTGTACATAGGGCAGTTACAGTGTTACCGACGATGATGCAGTGAGGTAGTCTCATGGCATCTCCTGGGACTGTAAATAGCTTATTTTGAGCAGTTTTTTGAACAGAAAATCAGAAAAATGCAGAAGCTAGTTTTTACCAGAATTTCCGTGTCTTCCTCATCTAAATCATTTCAAAGTGAATGACACAGACTAAAAAAATTTGTGTTTATTGGAATAAAAATAAGCCTCTTCTATCAATGATTCCATTTTTTTGACTTCATACTTATTTTACGGAATGTGCAGAATGAAAACAGCATTAAACGGCACAACATTTCTAAAGTTATGGGAAGAAATGTGCACATATTTCAAAAAGTTTGAACGATTCGCTAATGTGCACATCTGTACCACTTATTGTCGGCTATCGGGAAGTGCAAATATGACTCAGTTGTTGTAAAATTATCAAAATAGTCTGGACAAAACACCCGTGCAGTGCTTCATAATGTAAGAGAAGACTAGAAAAATAGCACTTCATTGCCTTTTAAAACACGCTGATTCAAATCTTTGAACTAATCTATGATGTATTTGTCGACGAGAGCAAACAATGCAATCGCAGATTCTGGGTGTGAGAAAGAAATCAAAATTAGAGCTACTTGCAAGAGTTCCATCTGCACCACCGCTCCCTCAAAACTGTATGGTAAATAGGAAAAACTCGATCCACCGGATAACAAACCGCTATTCCATAAAGCAAAAGAAGAAAAAAAGTGAAGCTTGTTCTCACACAATCACATTTGAGATAAGGCTCAGTAGATCTTTGGGGAACAATTTACTTTGTATGCAGAGGTAAGTAACTAGGAAGCAATACTGGAAAAAAACAAGCTATAGAATGCTTTCGGAAGTTGTGCAAGCGTGATACCCAATGAACGAAGGTGAGATTACTATAGCTTTGCCATCATATGTCAGTAAAGTGAAATGATTCAGTTCCAACGCTTCGTTTCTCTGTTCACAATCGGAGTTCTCAAATTCCAACTGGTGAAACAATGGTCTGGATTATTAGAATTCTTTTTCTTCGACTGTCTTTGAGCGTGTGATATAATGTTATAATATACCAGTGATGTAAAAGTGATGTGCAAAAAACTTTCGCGTCAGTTGAATTCAAGCCCACAGTTCACCCTATCCGGGGTCGTTGCACTAGCGACGTCGTTTGACACTACTCTTTTTACGCTATGACGCGTATATCTGTCAGAGGCCAACCGTCAACGGCTTGGTTTGGGTGTCGCTCATCGTCCCTGAAACCACTGATGCGTGACAGATATTGGACATTCGATGATCAAATAGAATTTTTTTGAAACTGACTATATTTTAGCTGTGGTATGATGTTATAATATATTCAATGATGAATGAGTGATACGCAAAAATTTTCCGCCAGCTGTGAGAGTAAAGAATAATCTTGAAATTTCAACCGACGCAAAAGTTTTACACGCACATTTCATCATTGGGTCTGGTAAAGTTCTCTAGGGCATGAGGAGCAAATACACAGGAAAACGTGGAGAAAGGCAGAGCTTCAGAAATCGACGACGGTCAACGACCCTTACATGCGAAAGCCACAATCTGCGTGTTTTCCCGCATCCCGAATGACATCTTAGTTTGATAAGAAAAAAATTCTAATTCACTGACTTATGCCGCGCACAATCATACTGCCCAGTCAAACGTGAGCGGGACCACAAAATCTCGAAACTTTTCGCTCGATCTACTTTACTATACACACTTCACAAGATGTTTCAAAACGCTGACGATTCGGCGTATAACGTTTTTGTGAAAGCCTAAACGTAATTTACAATATTTTTTCCTCTGCCTGACTAAACCAGTTAGAAGTCGGCATACAGATTATTCACTTCTAATTACTGAATTATATTTGATGTTTATGCACATTGGCTCATAGCAAAAAATCTGACAATATATTTTAATCATTTCATGAGGTCGTCTTATGCCACTTATGAATGTGTTAAACAGGTGTTTCGCCGTTTGAGGCAATTTCCTCCATAAATGTCCCTTATATATATAAAGTCAGTCGAATGTAAAGGTATTATTCATTTTATCGGCTATGAGCAATCGGCTGTTAATCACTACAATGTCGAGTGGTCTTGCTATGGGACATGTTTATAGCAAACCTCCCCAGGGAGTTTTGCTATCTTTTCGGGAAGTACCATGATAATTTAGGCAACGCAGATGGTCCATGACCTTAGGAGCAAGTGATATCGCAGAGGTTCGAGGACCTTAGATAGAAATGGTCCAAGTGACGAGGGCGGCACCCAGCTGCCACCAACCTCAACAGTCAGTTCGATCGCGGGACATCATCCGTACGGTCGTCTGACATCACCGGACCACCTCACCTCAGTACATTGTCGATCCATTATTGCTCTCTTCCACACAATCTCGTTGTCTTGTAACTAATTGCTTTCATAGGTTGCATTCATACAACTCAGATGAATTCAATAGAATTGTGAGCGGAACATAGTACTTCCGTGGCGGAGCAAACTCACTTTGGCTATGCTCGGCCCACCACCGCGGTTTAGGATTCTGCCCATATCTAATCACTAGCGACCCCACTGCTAACACTATATACTCACCCACTGGATCTCGCCGCCGGTGTTTCTACTTCGGGGCGAACATAGCAACCCCAACGGTCTCCGCCGCTTAGTCATGCTTCGTCAATCACAATAACATGGTCACTTGTCATAGCACGTCACATGCAACAACATTATCGATTCAATAACATCCTCAGTCACAGTAACATTGTCACTTGTCATATGTCACATGCAATAACATCATCACTTAGAATAACACCGTCAGTTACATAACACCACTTGCCATAAACACTGTCGCTTACGATAACATTCATAGTATCGTCTCATCTTCTTCTTGATACTTCTCATCAATCGGTCACTCATATTGACTTACGCATATGTTCGCATAACGATATGTCGTGATCATGTATATATTATTACATTATCATTATAGTAGTGCATGTATATTATAGGTTGCTTGGTTTTACCACGCCATTGTTTCGTTACATCCTATTGTTTGATATAACCCGCATAAACCACTGAACCTTCACAAAAACATTACGAATCCACTGAACCACCACAATAACTTAGTACATCGGCTACAAACCTTTGCTACACATGTAGTAATTTGTTATCTCTGCAGTGTGAAATGATATTTTTTCGCTCTAAGCTCGCCAGTGTAACATCTTTCTTCGTAGATTCCTTTATATGTGAGAAATATTGTTCTCCTAAAGGGATCGGCACAAACGAAAAAGCACCGTGCTGATGGTGAGGCTGAAAAAACCGAATCACTTGTTTAGCACGTTATAAGCGCCATAACAGAGCTCATAAAAAACTTACATATAGTATTTAATCATTTTAACTGATATTTTATTTTGTCATATCCGAAGAAAATATAATGCAAGATCACTCCAAGTATCTAGCTGTTATATAAAAATCACCGTCAAATGGGAAAGGCTACTGAGCAGTTATCATATGCTATGAACAATGAACTTTGCTAAAACTACAAAGCAAATTCGAAGTAGGATGATATATCGTGTGTGCTGTTCAGACACTTCTTCCTTCTGTTGACTCCTCAAATTCTGAGAGTCATGTAGGACGCTCTCAACGGTTTTTACGCACCCACATTTCGCTCGTGCCCCACAATTCTCAACGTCACCTCAAAGTCCTCAAAGTTATGGCTTCCTCTCCCAAATGTATATAGAGGGCATCTGTCTAACTTTTCTGCTTTCCATCTAGGTGATCTTTATGTGTACACAAATTCTCTTCTCGTTTCGCCTTTCAGCTCAAAATGAATCTCAGGGATATAGTTTGTAAGATGATTCTTTTTATACATGCAGGAACTCATAAAGTCAATATTTCCGCTGGTGATGACGCTGTTATGAGCACCTCAAAGTCGTATTAGGGGTTATAGAAGTCTGTCAAAAGCCCCATGAATGCTTTCCTCGCATCTGTTGCCACATAAATGTGTCATTTTCAAACGGTTATTGGTCATGCTCATCTAGCTTGTGCTCTAAAAATCAGCGCAGTATCACTAGAATTGCTTGACCCATTGTAAAGAAGCTAGGAGCTGATAATCAATTCAGTCGATTACGACTGAAACAGAATAGTTTTCGGTGAAAAATCCTTGTCAAATATCAAACATTCAATATAATCTGTAAGAATATTCAAAGCCTCACCGAGTTGTTACGTCAACGCCACAAGCGTTTCGGAGGGTACCGCCATCTTCACTTGTGGCCCACGCTCCAACACTAAACCCTATTCATACTAGGGATGGGCAGACATATGTGGTCATAACACAACGTACAATGACATTGTGTTATCACCACTTTTTCAGTCGATAGACTGCGGCTGGTACATATTAAAAGATCCATCTCCACAACTGTTTCTCAACCTCGACTAAACAATCAATATAGCCTCCAGGAAATGTTGTCGAAATAGATGGTTTGCAAATTACAAAACAAGACCTTTGAGCGTGTTACTCGAATATTTAGTCAGGAATCAGAATAACGCAAAAGGTTTCCTTATCTGAATTATTTTGTACAACCCGTTATTATATTACCGTGGAACCCAGCTCTTCTTGCATTTACTTCATCTCCGCGCACCTATATTTCAAAAATGATATCAAACTTTCGCCGTATAATTTCTGCTGCTATTTCGAAGATTTCATGAACGTTGTAGATTGCTTGTCGAGACAATTCTTTTTCAATCTTGGAGGTAGCCGAGCATAGGCGATTCTTAAGAGATTTAAGGCGGCGATGTTTGCTGACTGGAAAAAGGGATCGAATCAGGGCCTCGCCACTTCACTCGGTGCACTCATCGCTAGCAGTATTGCGATTTACCATTTACGTGAAAGATCAGTTAGACGAAACAAGAAAGTCTACGTATGTCAAATCATTGTCTTTTCAAGCAAACCACAAATGTTCTTGCGGAGCACTCCACTTCGCAGCAGTGACGTGCGGTGTAATACTCACTTCAAGCAATCTGCATATGACTCACAGAGTATTTGACTATCTCTTTTGATATCAATCGACATTGACAAACATCTGGCCGGATTGAGAATTTAGATCTTTCTATGCCAACAAATTTGGGATCCAGAAAAATTGGCATTGATAGAGAAAGCTACGTTGAAAATAAATACATTAGAGATGCGGACGAAGGTAAAGATAGATTGAACACAAAGAAACGCAAGCGTCTTCTCAAACGACACACAAACGATGAACGGTCTATTACGTGCCCAAGGTCAGCTATGCACATTTACAGAATATACCATGTGAATTCACAGATAGGCTCACAACATTATAGTGTTCGAGGAGCTTCGCCACTATGGACCACGATTGTACAAGTGAAAGATAGACGGAACTGACAGGGGTGCAGGGAGTGGATCGTACTACCTTTGAAAGGGGCCATCCTGTATGCAAGCAAGTGTGACGAACTCTCAACACTTTCAACAAAAAGACGAAGACAAATCTTTTCGAAACGTGCTTTGAACAGCTATAACATTTCACCATCTACAACGTGAGATTATTTAGTAACAGCATTGGAGAAAATATATCATTTTTAGTATCCTATGCGTTATGAGAGCACCCATTTGAAGTGATGTAAAACTATCAAAACCTACAACGTATCGCTGGATCTTGGTTAACAGCTGCATTCTTGCATTCCAGTGCTTCATATCTGACCTGAACGCCAAGCTGATCCAAAATAGCAGCAATTATAGTATCAGGAGGCCTGCACTACGGCCCTGACGTTCGAGAACATCAAAGACTTAAGTAGGAAAATTTTCATCACTTAATAGAATTAATCTAAGATTGTCTCAAATAAAAATGTGTGAAGCTATGCAAAGTATGTTGTTCCGGAAGAGAGCGGTTCTGCGAGGAGATTGTAGGAAATTTTCCACTTCTTCCCGAAATCCGTAAAAATGGAATTTTCAAAATTACAAGCTCACTTTTTGCATTACAAGAAGTGATACAAATCCCTGGGCTGCACCCGCATTTGCTGCAATGCCGGGAACCTTTACGCGAACATCGACTTCATCGCTGTAAACCATGTTGACAGCCAGGGCAAAGCCGGTGACATTGAAATTCCTGTTGACCGCTACAATGCAATTTCGTGGTTTTGGTAATAAGCACTTATAAACAGTTCACCACTTTCTCTCTAATTGCGATGATTGCATTCTACCAACAAATTTTGATATTTTGGAATCGTCAACTTGATTGTTTTGTGGAAGCCTTTCAAGAGAACAGAGTTTTTCTTTCAGACTTTCAGTAATCAACTTTTTGTTGTACTGCATCAGTGAAATAAAATTGAATTTTTATACGAAGCGCACATTAGCGCGCGTATTTTTTCCATTCATGTGACAATTTTCTCTGATTTATGAATATTCAGGTATTTCGTGCTGGAATTGTAAGGAAAGTTGTGTTCTATCACTCCGAGAATGTTCTCAAATAGACCAGCTACTAGGCCTAAGTTGCCTAAGTTACGTACGAAAAGTATATGAAAATGGAGAAAACTATCTTGATTAGCTGACGCGAGGTTGGTAAAACAGTTGTAGAAATTCGGCTGACGTTTCGGCGACCCGCCGTCTTCAGAGCCTGGACGTATATAGTATTAGTCTAATACTAATAGACTAATAGAGAGCTAATACTATATACGTCCAGGCTCTAAAGAAGGCGGGTCGCCGAAACGTCAGCCGAATTTCTACAACTGTTTTACCAACCTCGCGTCAGCTAATCAAGATAAGTTTTCTCCATTTTCATATATCAATTGAGCATGCCGAGGTTTATAGAAAGTCGAACTTTTGAAAAGTATATGGCCGTGTAGAAAGAGGTCTTGGAGTATCAGAACGAGTGCTTGTTCCGTAATTTTCTTCGAAGCGGCGAAAAAACCTTGAATCAATAACAAAAATGCGTGCCTGATTGTGATTCGCGCAGAGCAATCGATTAAGCTGTCTCGGAAATGATGACTCCGAGCGCGAAGAAGGATTTTTATATTTGCTACTGCAGCGTTCTAAGAAGATTTTTGAAGAAAAAGATAGTATCAAGTCTCTCACAGCCTAATCTATCGAAAAGATTTATGAAAATTTATGGAAAATGCTCTGTCCAAACAAAAATTGCGCTCCGTTGGCAATCAATTTCACCTTCGCTGTCACACCGCACTGAAAAGACCACAAAATGGAGTTGCATTACTGAATGGGCAAAATTTGAGTTATCGAATGTCTATTAAAACTCTGAAAAAAAGCAGGCTATCCGTACCCTCCGACGCGCTGAAATTTGTTAGAATAACGGAATACTACACAATATTCCAATCATTACCTTGGCCTAGAGGCATCACTCCACATGCCAACACTGCCGTGATCGTTAACAATGAAAATATGGTGGAAACTGACAGAAGTCTTGTCATGCTTGCAAGAGGACTACTACTTTTGGCTTCTAAATTGTGAAGCAAATGTTTTTAGACACAAGCGAGAATAAATCTTCGATATATGGCAAAGATCATTCATAAGACAAGTGGGATTTGAAACTAGGCAACTGATTGTTACTGAAGTCAGTGTCGCCTTTCTAGTGCAGCGTACTGATCCTTCTGAGAGTTTGAAAGCTTCGACCGTTCTAAAAGTTTTCAAGGCCTCCAGTGCTTCGAATATGAAGTGCAAAATCTTTAAGAGTCCTGTACTTAATTTGCTATTCGAAAACGCATGGAAATCGGTCAACAAGGAAAATTGTACGTAGTAAGTCAAATGAAAATTAGGTTCGTAAAGACGCTCTCGAAAAATTTCAAGCACATCGGATGTCACCGGCTTAAATTTGGTCCCACCATCTCATTCGTGTTGTTGAGGTGTTAACACTTCCAAAAAATTAAGAAGATAATGATCCACAAAAACGTTCCCATTGATAATGTACTCTGAGAAAATGACTGTGAGCAAAAATAACGATTGACAATAGCAAGGAACAACTTTCGATGTAAACTGTCTTTGGCAGCACATTCTGTGAAGTAGAGCCGCATTTTTCGAACTCTGGTTTTGCAGTTGAATTTTAGAATATAGCACGGCCGAAGTTATCCTTTGTTAACCGCCGCCAAATGATAGCAATAAAAGAATTCTGAGAAACTTCAGTTTTAAGGATTCAGAACCTGGCGAAAAACAAAGTGGTCTAAAAATCCACCACTGTGAGAGCAGAGGGGAGAAGCGTATCAAAGCTGGTCTGTGAACAACTGCATTAAAGGCGAACATTTTGTCGTGAAATGGACTTCTAAAGAAGGCGAACCAATGTGAGAAGCTCTAAAGCTTCCCAAGCACCTTTTCAAAGGCTCCAACAGGATATGTTATTGTTACAGTTCGTGTACCAGATCTCATTAATTCTCTAAATCTCATTAATTCTTGCGAACTACTTACTTATTTGACTTAGAACTGCGGTATGTCGGAAAATGTCATCTTCAGTGAACGACATGTCATTTTGTGCTGATAAGTGACCAAGACGTCCGTATGCTAGCTCATGTTTTCAAAAGTATCAGAGATTTTTATCTAGGACGACGTTCCCAAGCATACGCTGCTAGAACTTGATGGCAAAAGAACTGCGCAAAGCTCTAACTTTTTCCAGCACTTTCATCAGCAGATACCAATGAAATTTGAGCTTACGAATTTGCTGTACAACATGCGATTAACGTGGACAAGAAATTCTAATGACCTGTGTGCTAATGGTTGCACGCAGAGAGAAAAGAAAATTGTTTGGAAAAATGTTTGCCTTTCTAAGTGACTAGAATACTGAATCAAACCTCTTTTGTCACGCAGCTAGTCTAATAAACTAGATTAAGGTAGTGATCCATAGTAGCGTGTGAAGCTAAGACTCCTTTTATTTTGTTCATAGGAGCGCAATAAAATCTGTTTTTGTCCGCTTCGTGGAAGACAAATTGAAAACCCGTCGACGCTGCAAAATTATCGGCTCTGTTACGAATTTTTCATGAACGCCGAAAGAAAATGAATAAGCAGTTTTGCATTCCTTTGACTAATTATCAACCGACTCACACTTGAAAACAGTATTCTCCTTGCAATTTCAATTCGTTAATGTGCTAAGTTAGCAAACTTCAACTATTCGAGAAGAACTCTTATAATCATAAAGTTTCATGATTAAAAATAGTTCGAGTGCTTGAAATCTTGTCAAAAATTCAACATTAATATCATCTTCACAGAAAACATAGAGTATACCCAGTGATGTATATTGAGCACAAAACCTACGTCAGGCGGCACCCAAACCGTGCAATTCACGTCCATCCGGGGCGCGTACATGAACCGTTGGGCTAGTGATGCCCGTCTTAACATCACTATTTCTACGGTACATGCATCTAGCTGTCAGCAACGGTCCTTATCACTACTTCCTATTAATACGAAGTTCAGTCAAGGGATCTTTGTTCTACCTCTGTATAATCGAATTATTTTGCGATTTTCTTCAGATAGTTTACTTCCATCGTGAATACACCTCTCTTTGGGATTTTATTGCAAACGTTTCGATGAAATTCTCATTAGAAAGCCGTTACATGAAATGGTAAGAAAGAAATTCTCATTCATTTCCAGCAGATATGTGCTACCTTCTGGATCTGTGGAGGTTCAAAAAAGTGATCACTACGCCGACTTTCGTTTCATATGTTTCTTGAGACTAGCTCAAATTTGGATGTGCTTGATAGTTATTTTTGAGGGCAAACAAGAGGCCTGTTACGGACACTTATACAAGTGCAAGATACGTGTTTCGCTCTTGCAACCTCGTCAGTTGCACGGTGCCTGTCGACTCATTTTCGCAGGGAGATGTCGCCTGCTAAGAGAAACGTATACCGTTTACTTACCTATGCCGTCAAGTGATAAATCAGCGAACAGGCAGTGGAAACTCGCTTGCTCTTGACCGATAATCGTGTAATATCATACCTTTTGCTTTGATGTTTCTTGAGACCTCGCTCAAATTCCAGTGTGTCAATTTCAATACTACCCACCAAGAGAAATCGGGTGCGCAACATTGTCCGTTTTGATTTTATCACTTCATAGCGTGTGTAGGTATAACGGCATCGGTCCATACAGTTCCCATGACACACCTCATGCATGGCTATAAAGTAACTATCAGTTACTACGCTGACTATTAGTTTATCCTTTAAAACGCGTAATATTAACTTTTTAACATCCTCTGCTAGGCTAACTTTTGACCCTTGTCACGTGAAATTGTTTAGGCTGACAAAAGTCAACATCATCACAAAGAAAAGTAACAACATTCCAACATTTTACGAGACTGCCCATTAAAGAAAAACTATTGGTGTATTTGCAAAACATACCTATGTGAGTTGTTGCATAAAGAATAAAGGATACAGGATAAAGCTCTCAGCTTTATTATTCTCTGAGAAATGAGCCATGCATTCGTTTTCAACTTTGAACTTCGTTGAAGTGATTCAGTGCATATCTAATCTTCACAATGGTTCGCAATAGCGTACCACTTTATCGAGTTTATGTTGTTTATCCTCCTAGGCAAGTCTGCTACCAATATACCTACTTCGGAGTGATGGAAGACTTAGTGAGACATGAGAGCGATGTCGAATCATCGACCTTGTGTGTAACGCAGTGCGCCTCTAATACTGCGCCACATGTGCGGGTTGCTGTATAGTACCTGGAAAATTTCCTCGGAGTTGATCAGCTCATTTGCTGTTCTGGACGAGTATCTTTGTCCAAAGCATAAGGGCACTTTTTTGTCAGATTGGAACATCAGGCACAATAAAAATATTAAAATCAGGAGAACTGTGCATCACCTCTCCTCTGAAACTTTATAGAAGAGATCAATCTTTCACTGTTTTCTTACTCTTTACGTGAGAAATCTCTCTTCAACTAACTAACTAAGGCGAGTTGCTAATCCGATGTGACTTCACCTAACTTACTAAGTGGAATGAGCGAAATCACTCTTTTTCAGATGTCACCGCTCAACCTTGTTTCGCTTTTCAATGGAAAGGCACTGCGTATAGGATCGGATTCATTCAGTGTGTGATATCAGCAGATTAAATATAAACAGTAAAGCCGGACAGATCTACATAGATCAGCAATGTATTGTCGAAAATATTTACGCTTCCGTTCCACTCCATTCATTTCTATGATCGGTACTGAGAAAATTAACCTTATCTCCATAAAATAAATTAGAATTCTCCTATCCGGACGCAATTCATTCCATTTTGTTCGTTTCGTAGATGACAAATCGAAAACACCGTCAGCGCTGTGAAATTGTCGGCCCTGTTGCGAAGTTTTTATGAACGCTGAATAGAGATGAATAAGCAGTTTTTACTGAAATACTTCCGTGTCATTCGATTGATCACTAGCGGCGCACGATTTCATCAAGCAATCCTCGTTGCATTTCAGAGCGATACTGTATCAAGTCAACGAATTTTCCCTGATATGATGCAAAAAAACTATAGATAGCCAGTTTTAGGTGTGAATCGGGTAAGTGCTCGCAAAAACTCTGAAAATTTCCACTAATTAGATGATCCGGCCTTTCGGTTATTGGTTTTTGCACTTTCCTATTAGCTATACATAGCTTCTACAAATAGCGGCGCTTCCTAGAATAAAAGCATACTATAGTTGGGAAGATCTCAATAAGAAAGTCTACAATAAAGTGATAGACAAAGAATCAAAACATGTCTCCACTAGATACCCTCAGAAATGTCTTGAGCTGCACATATCTGAAAAAGTGACCACTCTGGTCACCAAGACCTTATCTATGATAATACTATATATGGATACTTTTCAATGGCTAAATACTGGAACATTTTCGTGATTTTCGGAAGAAGTAATTTCCACACACGTTTTGAGATGACTTATTGCTAAGCTTCAATATGAACTCCTGTAGCAATGGGAGGAAGGTGTCAGAGTACAAAGAGAAGTTGCAGAAGTCTTACCGTATTGCAAAAATGTCTATTTTAAATCATGAGTGTTAATATTTCGAATCATCAGATCACGCAGATTGTTCTGTAGTGCTGTGTAAATTGTTCTCTAATCGCATAATTCTGTTTTAATCTAATTAAAGTAAATCTTGTTATATGGCTTTGCCTCCGTATCAAGGCAGGCACCATTTACAGACGAAATTATTGAAACAAGAAAAGCAGGATAACCTCCTTGATGATTTACCGCCCGGAACAAACCCACAGTTGAATTCAAGGCGCTCGAGAAGAATAATGGACAATTTGGTAGACATTCGTCTCCTTACAATTAGTTAGGCGACAAATATCGCAATAATTCCAGAATCAGGAGTTTGTTATCATATGAATTGAGCCGCTTTAGTTGTCGATATATGAAAAAATTCATTTTAGTTGAGAAATTCTGTTCACTTTTGTATGGACAGGTAATTGAGTGGTTTTTTTATTAGACACCGCTTTTCCTCCAAGTTCGTTGTAAATTCGCATAGCTTGAAGAGTAAAGATTTGATGCCATGACTCGCCATGGAAAGTCTTCTGAATACTAAAAGGTATTTGCCGTTTTTCAAACATTCAAAGTAGACAGAATTGGTAAATGTGGGCATTAAAATTCTTTTGCCCACTGGAGTGGCCTCCAGTGGCACTCTGCCAAAACGGCCAGTCAATAGAAAAGGCGAAAGCTCGAAATAGGATGAAAAAGTAGAGCACAGAACATCGACTTGCTCACATTCTGGCTCCAAGTGCTTGAACGCTTTTTCGCATACATCAGTCGCAGCTCATTAAAGCTCCAATATTTCCTTAGTGGTACAGCAGAAGATCTCGTTCATCACTTACATGAATGAGCCGGCAAAGTTAACAATGGCTTTGATGTTTGTTAAGAGGAATTTTCTTTTCGTAAACCCCGCGAGAAATTCATGAAAATTGCTTGGATATTTAAGTCTCTTTGCAGATTGCACTCTGTAGCAGATGATGCAGGTGAAGTTCAATTTCAATTTTAGTATGGTCATATCCTGTAGAATGATTGTTTGTATTCTGTTAGCTTCTCGGACGACAGATTGTATACACCGTAAACTCTGTAAAATCTATCGCCAATCTATGAAACTCCTGTGAATGCCGATTCAGCTGAAGGACTAGCTAGATTTGCCATTTATCACAATTACAAACCGCCTCCTTGTATTTGAAAGAGGTTTGTTTTCCTTGCGGCCTAGTTAGTACCAAGACGGCGATGAACTGTCGTTCATCCATATGTCTCCCAATCTACTCACTTCACACGAGTCCTTTCACCGCGCCTGGACTATTTCATGCCTTCAGCATTTGCTTCAAAAGGGAGTCAGTATAATCAACTATTGATCACCAACTCTAATAGCTGATAAGTGCGACTTAGACGCGTTTCATCACAAGACGGAGGAAGCCATCCGCAGTGAAGAGTCTTTCTACAAGGTCGTTTTGATAGACTTCAATACTAGATCAGGAACGGCTGGCGAAAATAAATACAGAACACACCGGATGCGGCAACTGCGCCAACGGAATTGCTACAACTTGACACATTGACCGTGTTGAGCAAACCACTGAACTGCTACAAGAAAATCGTCCTGAGTAGTTAGCCAACTCTTTTAGGTTACCTGTTCTTCCTTGGTAGCTGTGATATCTTTTGCAGTAGAGGACCGCGAAATTCGCGTCTCCACTTATCATCGTAATGAACATCGAAATATCTGTGATGGCCTTCGTTCGAAACATCTCAAGGTGCTTTCAACGCAGTCATATCTAGCGCTGCAACCCGATGTGTCACTTGAGTCAAAAAATGAGGGAAAGTTGCTCCACTTCTGATCAGCATTTGTCAAAATAGGCAGCGATGGAAAAAAATAACTTGAGACCAATACATTACGCACAACTGCGGCATTGTAACAAAGCAAGCATCACCAACTGTTATTCATCATTAAATGGGATATTGCCTAGTATCTACAAAAAACGACGTCACTGTTTCCTCTAAACCATCATTTTTCAAAGGAAACATTATATACTTATGGAAAGCTATACTTTGAACTATTACCAAACATTTTTACGCTATATTATTTACATCTTTTGGCATTTCAATCACATTTATGTTTCATTCATTGTATCAACAACATTTACTCTTTGTACAAAGCCGCTACTGAATGAATTGTTATAACAAATTACAAGTAACGTCGCACTTTTGAAATTAACCACTGCGACGTAAACCCTTCTGTTTTGATGTCCTCTCATCGCATGAAGTACCCCAAAGTCATCATGCCTGCCAAAGATTGTAAGTTAGAAAGCAGTTTGACAAAAATGTTGTGCTGCATAAAACGTTGTACTAGAAATTTATACACTTATAGGCACTATTCTATTGTGGCGGTGCCACTTGAGGCCTTTGGTAAAAACGTATTTTTTGCTTTCGCAAAACGTTTCTGTAGTTTATCGATAACTCAAATCAAGTAAATTGTAGTGGCATGTTTAACTGCTCAAATTTGGCTCCCTACCAGTCAAAATGAAATTTTATTCTCATTCGAAGATTTGTCTGTCACTGAATAAAATTTTTTCTGTAATAAACTTCTAATTATTAAATAGAGAAAATCTTTCCGATAATAATGGTACGTTTGGCTTTTCGAAAGGACTTCTTCGAGCTTCGTAACGATAGAAAGAATATTGGGTTTCACACTCTGTAAGCACTTTTAGTCGGCTAGGATGTGGGTATAGCTGTAATACCAAGCAGCAAGCACATTTTCTCAGTCAGAAAGATTTGCTCTATCTGATGATTAAAACTTGGTTACAAAGTACTTTAACACGCGAGAAATCTTCAAATATGAAACGAAATTTCATTTTGAGTGGTACGGCGTTGAAAACAAGCAATATGAAAAACAAAAAATATCTTTAAAATTCACCGATTTAAGTTATCAGATAATCACACATACATCAGATAACAGCAATGTTTACCGAAGGCCTGAAGTGGAGCCGGCATAATAGTACAGCACCCTCTTTTTTCACATATTGGTAGAAGTAGAAGACTCTGTTTAAATGTCCTGACCTTGTTGGTTTCTATGAATTATTTACAACCGTTGGCACCATCGACGCGTTGGTGGTGCAACGGTTTAGCATACGCTTCCAGAAAGAGCGAGATCTGGTTCAAATCCCGGCTGAAGCAAATGTTTTTGCACAGTACTCTACATTATTGTCATTATTGTGTATATCATAAGATCATACCACGCAAAAGAAGGTCAAATAATGATTTTTGATCGATTATGTTCTTGCATGACAAGCATGTGCTGTGCACCGTGCTGGACAGGATACTGCATAAAGTGAACAAGATTATTATCCAATATCAGCTACAAAATATGCTAATCAGTGATATTCTAAGAAATCGAAGTGTGTTGCGCATACCACATCTTTTATTGTAAGGAGTCGTCAGAAATTGAATGCTAAAGGAGACAACTTTATATAAACTACTGTGGAACTGCTAATCATATATGTTATTAAAGGACATAGGCCCAAGCAGATATTTTGAGCAAAAATTTCAATTATTGAAAAAAATGTAAAACCTTTCAGACCTTACTATATAACTTTAACAAGATCTCAAGCTAAGCATTCGCTTTTCAAAATTCTGAGCAAAAGCTATACATTCGTCTTTCCTGGTATTGCGCACAAGCGGGGTTTTTCCAGAAACCAGACCCAGTACTAATGTCTCTAATTTAAAGTAATTCAAAGTATTGCGATTTCAGACTTACTTTTGCTCCAATTCAATTTTTGATACATCCCAATAACCAATCAAATTTCAACAGTGCATAAACCGCCATTATTTCTACACTAATCAACCCATTATTGTTGAATAATGCTCATTGTATAAGTGCGGATGGCTGAATAATTAAGTTAAACAGAAATTTTGAAATCAGGTCGTCTAAGACAAAATACTTTCGAGCTCTAGAGAAAGCAAAGTCGCCGCAACATCAGCCTTCGGACTGCTTTTCACTCGTTCTGCTACTACTACTCCAATTACCAACCCAGTCTCAACTTAATGTAATTGATGTCTAGGTTTATCAGAAGGATTCTCTTAATCATCACCATTTTTTAGGCGTTGAGAGATTCAAAATCTTGATAGTGGTGCTGAACGAATGAACTGAACGAATGACATTGAGATCGGCGTCACATTATGGCAATCAGGTCGGTGCATTGAAGTTTGCTCAAACTTTCTCCTGCGAACTAGGATCTTTTTGCTGATCTTACTACGACTCGAGATGGAAAGTGAATTCTACCTGCCCACAAACAATGAAATTCCCCAGCCAGGATGAAAGCAGAAGAGACTCTCTCGCAAAGTAAATGGTGTGGAGTTTCCTCTGCTGTCGATTGTTCCTAAGCGTCTTGCTGTTGACATTCTTTGGGCACATATATTACACATTGATGTGCTGGTTGAGAGAACTATCGGTGGTAGCTACGCAATATGTCTTTTGAGTTGAGAGGAACTTTGTCCCGTAGTGGGGGCTTTCTTCTCAGTGCTCCGATCTCCCAACCCCCGCAAGTTGAACGTGTACTGTAGTGAGAGCTATCTGCTGAGTGCCCCGACTGTCTCGCTTGAGGACCACACATGTCTTAGAGCTGTGGATGAGCTCGAAGATATAATCCTTTATCAAATAGTACAAGGAACATAGAGAACGATTGAACGATGGAATTA
This sequence comes from Parelaphostrongylus tenuis, assembly GCA_019055375.1. Lineage (NCBI taxonomy): Eukaryota > Metazoa > Nematoda > Chromadorea > Rhabditida > Metastrongylidae > Parelaphostrongylus > Parelaphostrongylus tenuis. Next base: position 31,553 of record JAHQIW010005540.1, on the reverse strand, counting down.
ATCTATATGAACAGTAATCTGGAATACATGTATATATATTATATTATATATATATTTATATTATATATATTATATATATTATAATATTATTATATATTATTATAATATATTATATATTATATATATATATTATTATATATTATTTATTATATATTATTATAATATACATTATATATATAATGTATATATATATATATAATAATATATTATAATATATATATATAAATATTATATATTATATATATAATAATAATATTAATAATATTATTATATAATAATATAATTATATATTATATTATTATTATATTATATATTATATTATATATATATTATATATATATTATATTATTATATTATATTATATATTATATATTATAATATATAATATATATAATAATACAATATATAATATATTATATATTATCTATAATATATTATATATTATATATTATATATTATATTATACATTATATATTATTAATTATATATTATATATTATATTATTATTATATAGTATATTATTATTATATATTATATTATTATATTATATTATATTATTATTATATATTATATTATTATTATATTATATATATATTTATTATTATAATATTATTATTTAATATTATATATATATATATATATATATATAATATAGATATATATAATATATATGGTACCAGGCAGGTCTCAGACTTGTCTGGGAGGGATAGGCAGCACTGACTCGGTTCAGCGGGAGGCCACCGCGAGTCATTGTAAAGGCCAGATATCCACTCAGTCACTTTAAACGAAGTCAAAAATTGAAGTCGAATGCATGGCGCATCCCTCAGGGATTGATCAACGCCGAGAGCTTTTTTTATATATTATAAATATATATAAATATATATCTTCATAATGGGTACATAACCAGTAACATGTACATCATGACAGCGTATCGATCAGTGTGACGACAACAATAGACTGTTGAGAACGAACCGATACACTGAGAGACGAGATGCGGGGCTTGACTAGGCTGCAAACCCCGGGGTGAGATTATGCTTGCCCTGGAAAGGCAGGATACCGAAGGTGGGAAGCAGTGGGTGATTATATATTGGGATGACTAAGGACGAGTACATGTATACAGGGCTAGAACACCTTCCCAATGGCGTGTCAAACAGACCTATTTGGAGTTGACCCGCCGCTGTCACGACCCTTAAGGCTGCTGCCGCGATATGGTTGTTGAGAAACTGGTCGTGGGTCGTCCTACCACTGCTAGAAAAGTAGCAACGGATCCGTGAAACAGTTGCCTCAGACTTAAACATGTCTGGCAGTAGAACATCATACAAAATACGATAGCGATGACATCTTTACCTCGTGGAAAGGGCCAGAAAAGATGAGATGAAATTTTTAAAAAATGTAGCACATAGATCCAAGAAGGGTGAATAGTTGGTTTTCCTTTATAAATCCTAGACCACTTGCTGCAAACTGGTCAAAAAAAGCTCAGCTCCAAAACACTTCTTCAGCCATCACATTAAACAAACTTTGTGCTAACTAGCTAGCTTTTTTGAGAGAGTAATATCACGCCACGGACCTCCCTCTTTGAGGGATCCCGCCCGGTTAGTCGCGAGTGCACGTGGCGCGTCCCCAGGTGGTGGATAGGGGAATAAAACGCGAACCAAAAGCGATCGTGTGCTTCCCAGAGAGGCAGGTGGATTCAGAGGTGAGCTCCCTGCTTCTGCAGCGCCGACTTGACAAAAACTCTATTTCTACGAGTCAAGTCGGCCAAAAGCCTGCAATCAAGCGGCTGGGAAGTACATGGAGGCGGTTAGGAGTCGCCTCCAACAAATAAGCTCCTCCCGCTCCTCCGAGAGAGACTGGCAAGCTACTCGTGAGTACCCAGCCCCCACGTTTAGAGCCTGGCAAGCTATACGTTGGGTATCGAAATGCCAAAAACAGCAACAAATATGGGCCTCATTCCCCTGACCCCGAAAGAGCCCCTGGTACGGCAGCGCCAGGTAGGACGAGTACGGAGAGGCTGCTAGAATCTCAGAGCCGAACTAGGCTGCCAAGATCGAAACGGACTAAAATGACGACTGTACCTACAACGCAAGAACTCTTGCTCACCAATCCGCTGTAGAAGATCTGTTGATTCAAGCAAGAAGAATAAGGTACGACGTCATTGGCCTGGCTGAGACGAGAAGGCGCCATTCTTTTCACGCTGTCTATGACACCGGAGAAGAACTGTTCCTTAGAACATGCGATCGCAGAGGTGTCGGCGGCGTTGGCGTCCCCGTCAAATCGAATTTGACCGTGAACATTGATTCGTTCGAACAACTAACAACCCGTATCGGACGATTACGGTTGAAACGATGTGGTTCTATGCCGGCTTTGACAATCTTCGTTGCTTACGTACCGACATCAAGCTACGACGAAGACGAAGTCGAAGCGTTCTATATGGACCTCGAAAAATTCTTCAAAGAAGATCATACATTCTTCAAGGTCATTGTTGGAGATCTTAACCAAAAACTGGACCTAAAAGAACGTCTGAAGAACGTCACATAGGGACACACGGACTAGAATGGAATAAACAGGGTGAGAGACTGTCTGAGTTTATCATGACGACTCAAACCATCCATGGTAACTCGCAATTCCAAGAGCCTCTTTCTCAGCGATGGACGTGGGAGTCTCCCAATGGAGAGTACCATAACGAAATAGATCACATCATAGTAAATCGAAGATTTTGCCTGACCGACGTCGCTGTTGTTCCTAAGTTCTTCACGGGATCAGACCGTCGCCTCCTTCGTGCAACGTTTCCGATTTTCGAGGAGAGGAGAGAAAGCCGCTAAATTCAAACAACGAAGTCCAAGAGCTACCATAAACTGGGATCTATTCAAATCATTAGTCGGCTCTTGGGAAGATACCGTTGTCGACAACATCGACGAAGAATACGATCGAGTCGTTGAATATCTTCACGCTAGCGCTATAAAAGCCGAGAGAGCTAAGGTCACGGAGAGACGCTTGTCTCCGCAGACACTCGAGCTGATACGTCAACGTGGAATCGCACGAGATGCAGGCAACCAAAACTTTACGTTCGAACTTGCGAAACGATGCAGAGAAGCGATAAAAGAAGACCTTAAAGAGAGAAGAGCAGCAGTTATGGTAAAAGCTCCAGAAGCTGGGAAGAGCATTCGCAAAGCCCAGCGAGGCTTCGCCATCTATAAGACCAAGATGATTGCACTCCGACACCCTGACGGGACACTTACAGCTTCGAGAAGGGCTATGGAGAAAATCATCCACCAATACTACTTGGATATCTTCGCTAGCCATGTCCTCCTACCGTCATATAAATTGAAAGAGGACGAATATGTCGTTCCACCGGTCCTCCCTTCCGAAATCCGACATGCTATATCGTCGGTGAAAAGCGGAACAACACCCGGTCCAGACAGGATTAGACCAGAACACCTGAAGAACCTGCCGCCTGTTCTCATCAACACCCTGGCTCGGCTCTTCACTCGCTACCTGTCAGAATGCAAGGTCCCTATTCAATGGAAAACCAGCAAGATCGCATTGTTGTTCAAAAAGGGAGACCTTCACGACATAGGCAATTATCGCTCCAATCTGCTTGCTGTCCGTTGTCTACAAGCTCTTCACTCGAGTCATCCTAAACAGGATTGACAGAACACTGGACGAAGGACCTGCATGGGTTCCGAAAAGGATTTAGCACCATAGACCATATCCACACGATCACAAGACTCACTGAAGTTTCACGAGAGTACAAACAACCACTCTGTCTCACTTTATCGATCTGAAGAAATCCTTTGATTCAGTGGAAACAGAAGCGGTTATGGAGGCTCTGGATAACCAGAGCGTCCCTATTCGGTACATAATGATCCTTCGTGAGCTTTATAAAGATTTTACGACCAAAATATCTCCATTCTACAACAATATCACCATTGACGTAAGAAGGGGGGTAGACAAGGCAATACAATTTCGCCAAAACTATTCACTGCCACCCAACAAAACGTCATGCGAACATCAGAATGGGACGAAATGGGAGTGAAAATTGACGGTCGACGATTGAACCATCCTCCCTTTGCTGAGGATATCGTTCTCATAACACCAAACATCAGCCAAGCGGAACGAATGTTGACCAATTTCGATAACGCCTGTGGAAAGGTTGGTCTACAACTGAATCTAACGAAAACAATGTTCATGAGGAACGGATGGGTTTCTAATGCCCCATTCACGCTCAACGGAACGACAATCTCCGAATGCTCCAGTTACGTCTATCTAGTTCGTGAAATAGACATGATGAACGACCTAGCTCCAGAATTGAGCAGGAGGAAACGAGCGGCTTGGGGAACGTTTAAGAGCATCGAAGATGTAGTGAAGAGGACAAGAACATCCGACTCCGTACCCACCTTTTCGACTCGATAATTATCCCTGCCCTGACGTATGCAGCAGAATCCTGGTCGCTACGTAAGCAGGATGAAAGATCACTTGCCGTTATCGAACGCGCAGTCGAAAGGTCGATGCTAGGAGTATCCCGTATCTTGCAAATGAGAGAAAGGGTCCGAATTTCCAACCTACGTCAACGATCGAAAATCAGAGACGCCGTTCCACACGCCAGGACATTGAAAATAAGGTGGGCCGGGCACGTGATGCGCTTCAACGACAACCGATGGACGAGAGCCGTTACCGACTGGATTCCTCGGGACATCAAGCGCTCAACAGGAAGACCACCGACCCTTTAGTACGATTCTTCACGAAAGCGATAGAAGAAAGATATGATGCTCAGCGAATCCCTTGAGCGAGGAGGACCCATTGGGCTACTCTTGCACGAAATAAGGAAAAATGGAAGAGTTGCTGGTACCCACTCGAGTCACTCGACGATCAGCGGGACGGCAAGTGAAAGGTGAATATTACGCAGGATAATTATCGATGACTAAGCTGTCGCAGTTAACACAACAAGCAATGATAGTGGTTCATGTTCGCTCTCAATTCGCTCTCTTTGTGATTGACTTTCGCTCTGCAAAACGTTCTCTTTCTGTGATGCATATGAATGTATTTTTTTAATACAAGTAGCCGTCTTCTTATTGATTATATGATTTCTTACTGCGGTTATTGGTCATTACCGCCATTTCTATACTTCGCCGTTGTAGTGAAGTACTCATGCATATGAAGGTTTGAATATTTTGGTTTGGTGCATCTACTAGAGAGTCCGCGTAACAAATTATATTCTCAACGCAACATATTTCAATGTGTCACCACAACATTAATCTACAATACGGACTCAAGTCTCTCGTATTACTACATCTCTTGCGTTCCAGCGAACTTCACATCAGGTTTCCCCATGATTTCTTTGGCATTTAGCACTTTTGTTGATTTACTGTTATTTATTTGAAAAAAACAACCAATCAACAGTATAATCACCAGTGTGACCAATGAACTGCAGCCATTTTCTAGGCGAATATTGCATGCTTTCCCGGAAAGAATGAGGTGGGCGATCAAAGAAGTCGGTGAGGTCACTTCTGAGCTGGTAGTTGTCATGAGATATTTCTTATGTTTTGTATTGCTCTTTTACAGTGTTATAACGACTCAAATACTTCTAAGAGAATCGAGTGGCAAGCGAAAATTAGACTTCAGACGGAAGCTGAACATGCTTCCATCTGAAACGAGGACACGTGCTACAACTGCACCCCCAAGGCTACCGCTTGCTCACTACTCATTTTTCAGTATCTTTCTATCATAGATGTCAGCCATTAGGCATCAACAGATCTGATCGGACAAGCAATATTGCTCTGTAAAAACCAGTCAAGCTGACAGCAATTGTACTTCACATTTTTAAAAATTTTTCTATCATAGCCATCAGCCGCCAACCGTAAACAAGTTTGGTTGGGGAAGCGATATCTATATAAACCCAGTTTAAGCTGGCAGACGTTTGTACTTCTCATCCTTCAATATCTTTCTATCATAGCTATGAGTGATGAGTAAGCGGCGACATGGGTGGTATAGTGGTAGCACGCGTCCTCGTTATGGATGAAACACAGGTTCAACTCCTGTCTGAGGTCGAATTTGTGCTCACCACTCAGTTCTCTTGATAATATCTGGAACTTCATAACAATGCGAAAAGCAGTGAAAAACATAGAAGTCTTGGAATTATATAAGTACAATGGCTGTCGGCTTAGCTAGGTTTATAAAGCGTTATTGCTTACTCGACTAAACCTGTTAGTGGTTGGCGGATAGGTGTAGTGGTAGCATGCGTCACCGACAAGGATAAATCGCGCGATCAACTCTCTTCTGAGGTCGAATCTTTCCTTGCCACTTAATTCTCTTCGGAATCCTTGAGTCTTTAGATATTTTCTTCGCAAACACTGCTTCGGAGAGCGGGAGATATGGTAGGCCGAAAGAACTATATCAGAACCGAGTGGTGTACGTCGTAGCGTCATCCAGTCCACTTTTTTCAAAACGTGGCGAGTTGCCCTTGCAATGTGTGCTTAAAAGTTCTTTTTTTTGCAGAAGAAGAATACTGGGTCGTTCCAGACATTTCTCTCTTACTGCTGAGGTTAATTTTCAAAGCTATTCTTCATAGACTTCAACGATGATTGTCTGCTTGATGTCGAGCAGTTTCCAGATCAGCATCCTCTGCCGATTCCCAAAAGGCGAGAGTATAATATTCCATACATGAAATCTGAGCTTTGTGATAAGGTGGCATTCTTTATCGCGAGGCAGCCAGTAGGCATGGCGCTTGTTGCTCTCGCTGTAGATTCAGGATTCTTATAAATTAGTAAATCAACTTGACAAAATCTTGTTTGTGCCAGAAGATTATCACAAATGGTTACGCGAGCAACAGGGTCGTAGTCGATCAATGCAAGAGATATCCATATAAACATCACTTTGCGGTGGGCAGTCTCAATCGGATAGTGAGAGATGGGCTGCAGCTGCATCCGAGTGTAATTAGAACAATCTCTGACATTGCACACCCCTTTGTAATAAATCGATTGAACTGGAAAAGATTAAATGAAGCAATAGCCCGAAAGTTGTGGGTAACTCAATAGAAAAGGCTGTTATCCAGTTCATGTCTGAGGATCCAAAATTTTCCTTTTTACCCTGCATATACTCATTGCTTTGAGACTCATATATTATATTTCTGAAAGAATTGAGTGGCGAGCAAATACACGGCCTCAGCAGGGAATCGAACCCGCGAATATCCTATCCGGAGACTCATGCTCTAGCAGTACACCACCGAGGCACATTTGCGCCACCAGTCATTCTTCAACATCTCTATGTAGCTATTCCGTAACACTGCGAAAGATGTAGTAAAATACTAAAAATTTTGGAATACTCACATGTTAATTATCAATGCCGAGGTTCAAAGAAGACCAAGCTTTCAAACTATGCTAATAACTGTTCGAAACATGTGCTTTGCAAGGCGTACGTTTTATATATGAATGCAGAAAGAAGAGGTGATGAACCAGTATATAATCATTGCTTTTTATTTTCGATTCATCTGCTTACAGCCGCTTTTGTCCTTCACAATTGCCATTTCTGCTGCAACGGAAAGTATTTCGAGTTATGTTTCTGTGAAAGTTTTCATAGTGATAAAAAGATCTTATTATACAGAGATTACCATTTCTTTTGAATTCAAAAGCAAAGTTTCTAATCAAGCAAGAGTGGACGTACGAGCTCATCGCACTTTTAAGCTCTACTATACCTTATTCTTGAAGGGAGTTTAATCAAGGACGACTACGAAAATTTGTTCGCGCGGTGCATCGCATTATGAACTCAACTTTACCCTTGCACATAAATTCATTATTGTGGCCTAAGCACTTCATTCACTTTCTAGGTTGAAGTAGGCAGAATTTCGGATACAATAGTATAGCTTTAGAACACTTCACAGTTGACTGCGCAGTTCAGCTGATGCTTGCAAATGCCGTCGTAGAAGCACGATCCAAACGGACCCGTTGCTAACATTCTAACAGCTCTCTCTACTACACTTTGCCAGCAACCCTCTTGACCAATTCATCATGACGACGTTTGCAGTCTAGGGAGAGTTTCTTTCTAAAAACGGAGTCTAGAAAAAACTCAAAAGCTATTCAAATCTTGATAAGTATCCTAAGATTACCTGTATTTGACGGCTTATGGTTCTCGATATTTATGTCTCATATTTAGGACCACCTCCATGATTCTCGGTGCACTGCATAAGGCTGGCACCGTGTTGCCTACGACTACGCAGCGTGGTTTTTTTCATAACTGCTTAGACTGTAAGTTACTTCTTTTTCAAGCATTGACACTTCACATTGATATTGATCTCAAGGAAATGAAGATTGTAACTGCGCATAAGTAGGACAGATACGTAGATAATGAAGATTCTCTAGGAAGAAGAAGTGATTCGAACTGTAGTTTCACGATTACAGATACCGATTCGTACTTGTATCTAAGATCTTCACTGAACATGAAGAAACTATATTAAAGAGGATGCAGGCAGAAAAGGAGCAGCAGTGACTCACTTCCTCACTCTTCTCAAGGAATCCACCAAGCAAAACGGACACAAAACTTGCACTTAAGCTTTGATTTAGTCAGGGTTTCCCAGCTACCTGATGTTTATATAAGACATGGACTAATGTTTCAATCACGTTGATAAGTCTGTGCACTGCTTACAGAGTGCTTGAGCAATTTGTCACGGAATCGCTCTGAAACATGCAACGTCTAGCCATAATTAGTTAGCGAACTGCGAAATCATCTCATTTCCGGACCGGGAAAATGTACACCGTTAGCGAAACATATATAGGCTAGTCACATAGATAGGAGAACAAGTGACAGATGGACAAAAAAAGAATAGAATCTTTTAGTGGGTGTAAGTCTTTTGAACGGCTGTTCAAACGATGGCGGACGTGTTCATGACTAACATCAGCCTTCTGCATTCTGAATTATAATGATCTCAGAATTACGGCATTTGAAATGGACCCTAGCGACGTCACCATAACTGAATTAGGCCACCACCGTGTACGACAAAGGTTACGATTTTCGTAAAGAAATTGAAGAAAATGTCGCTCTTCTTGGTGCTTTTGCATGTTATAAATAACGCTCAACAAATGATGCAAAATTTGAGAACCTACATTTCATGACTAGATTTTTTTCTACTTCTTCGCATCCTAGTGGTTCATATCTGATCTGGATTGTAAGTTGACCCATGATAGTCGAGATTACACGGTCAGGGAAGAGAGCACGACTTTGCTGCTCGAGAACATCAGAAACCTAAAAAGAGAAGTTTTCACTTGTTAAAAAAATTCGGAAAACGAAAAATTACTGCCTACTTCTTTCAAAATTTGCAGAACAAGAAAAGAGTTTTACGTTTGTTATCTGCATTACAAAACGTGGGAGAAATAGTTGGGCTACGTCCTTGCTTGCTGCAATGCCAAAATTCTTTACACGAACAGCGGCTTCAGTACTGTAAACAATGTTAACAGGCAAAGTGAATCCGGTGGCGGTAAAGCTTCTAGTGTTCGCTGCAACGAGACATCGTAGTTTACGGTAAATGATGAAAAATCAATTTGCTCTGCGGAATAAACCTTGATTTTCAATGAAAATAGAAGGTCCTTTCATTACAAAGCCTGAATTACAAAAGCTGTCTAATAATGCTGAAGCGTTCGATAAATTTACTTAAACTAACGCTCACAATTTTATAATCAATATTTCAAAATTGCACCACCATAATAGTTCTCTATTCATTACCTTGACCTGATGGTCTCACTTCAGATGTCAACCCTGCCGTGATCGTTACCATTAAAATCACAAGAGGCCGGTCGAAAATCTTGCCATGTTTGTATAATTACTGTTGCTGGCTTCTAAAAAACTTATCAAACGTTGCGTACCTTGAGTGAGAACAATGTTATATTAATTGCATATGATCATTCCTAAGACAGCAAAGGATTCGCAGCTCTGCACTCGATTGTTGCTGAAGACAGGTCAAGCCGTTCCCGTGACTCTGTAACTTATCAAGGCGTATTAGGAGTATTAGTGCTTTGAATAAAACCGGATTCTCTATAACTTCTATAGCACATCGTGGTAATCGCTAACAGATGGATTTCGGTTAACAAGGAGAATTGTTTGCCACTTACTGAATGACAAGGAAGTACATAAAGTCGATCATCAAAAAAGTTCCATCGAATATGCCAATACCTGAGGTATCACGGCTTAAATTGAGCTCTGATCATCTCATTTGTGGAGTGCTGTACAAACGAGCTTCGGTGGTGCAACGGTTCAGCGCACGCTCCTGGAAAGAGTGAGATCTGGTTCGAATCCCGGCTGACGCAAATGTTTCTGCGCAGCACTCTACATTACTGGATATATTATAAGACCATACCACAGCAGTCAAATAAATGAATTTCCATCTCATTTGTGTTGCTACGACATAACAGACTCTCTCGAAAAAAGAGATATTCATCAATGAAGCGCCTTTATTCAAATTGCACCTTCGAAAAAATAAGTGTAAATGGAAATAACGACTGACAAAAGCGCGGGAAAATTTTTTATTCGAAGCGCTTTTACCAGCAAACTATTCAAAGGAGGGAATCACAATTTTGAAACTGCGGTGTTTCCATAAGCATCTGTATGGCGACAAACTCTCGTCTGCTGGTGGAGACGGGACTGTTAGTCAGAAAATTTTATTTTAAGCAATCAGAAATAGGCGGGAACAAGATGACATCAGGAATTTAACAGTTTGAGAAATAAAATGGTAAATCGCATCAAAATTGCTACAGGGAAGACAATTTTCTGAAATACCAAATTTCGTCGCGAGGGAAAAAGTGCAAATGCTTAAAGCGAGCAGCTATTTCAACGCATTTTCCTCATGATATAAAAACTTAGCAGAATTCATTATGGTACGTTTTCGTACAGTGGAGAATCATTCCACTAACGCAACGCTTGCAAATTTTTCATTTTATTGCAGAGGTTTCATAATGTTATCAAAAAATATTTTGCCAGGTATGTTTTAATTGCCAATCTCTTTGAAAAGAATGAGACTTACGATTATGAAATTCGGTGAGGCCACATTCAAACGGGCCGTAGTCTTCGAATTGTTTCTCATACAGATGCTTTAGAGCGCGGAAGAGATGATAATTTGATGGAGCAGTACCAGAGCTATGCAGTGAATGTGGTACAGTGGTCCTACCGAGTTTATCTAATATGTGGCGAATCCCTTTGCAATGTGAGGTGGTCGGTAATTGCGTAATGTGTATAGTGAGACATCACTTTACGGTAGTCCGTATTATTTAGAAGGCAAGCGATGGTGCCATGGCCAGACACATGTGTCTGCCCAAGCCTGAACGTTCTCCACCATACCACAGCCTTTTGACAATGATTTGATATGGTGATAGCAGCAATCTTGGGTAAATTGACGGTTAGTGACCAACAAACAGAGTCAGCTGAACAGGCGATGGTGATGGCATGAAAAGACAGATTTGCAGGAACGATAGCATCACGAGGAAAGCAAGTTGTTTGAGTTGCTCAACGCAGGGCGAGCTATGAGAGCGAGTTGACAAACTGCGATGATACCACTCGGAATACAGAAGTGGTGGCGTCGAGTGCGTTTTAGAAGGGATTGTAGTCGGAGTGCTGCAGGAATGAAATCATCGCTTGAATGAGCATGTGTGGGGCGGAGTCGGGTCTTTGTGCGGTGGAGTCACTTGATGTAGCGATATTTCTGCGATACGGTGATTGTAGATTGAGGTGTCAACAAATAATAGGTTTCTAACGAACTTGAACCGGTGCTATATCTTTCTGATTGAACGCGCGTTTACACTGCACCCCAAGACTCTCTTTCTGTATTTCTTTTCGATACATTTCAATATTAAGCGCTAATGCTTCACGTATTCAGCAAGTTTTGACAAAAAAGGAAAGCACAGTCTCGAAGCTTTTACTCTAGCAGTCGTGCGAGTGGCTAACGACTCCTCAAAATTGCGCATTCAATAGCCGTCTCACGAAATCTGATCCCACGCATGACTACGTTATTCATGTCAGAATGTGATTTGTTCTAATGCCAAATTAATGCTTCTAGTAAAGCAGCTACTAGTTTTTTCGGAACTTTTCCGTTACCTGCTCTCTGTTTCACCACCTTGTAAAATAACATATTTCCTGGCCATTTTCGATGTTCAAGTATTCGCTTGATAGCTGAAATCACAAGAATTTAAATGGTATATCTCATCTTCAGAAAAGCCTTCTTATTGCGTGAAAGAGCAAAACTGAAATTTTGTTATTGATTCATGGATTTCTCGCTGAGCAAAGCTCCTCCATCGGAATTTCAACAACTAACAGACAGATCAAATCTGGAAAATTTCATTAATTGACTTGGCTTTCATAATGGACCTGGTATTACGCTGTAACATCCAAAACAAGATTGGGTATCGCAAAAAATGGGCCATTTCAATTATCCTCTCTTCACTTCATTTCCTTGGCAAAGGGGTATTTTTTGACCGTTCTTAATTATTTATTAGTCATCCTATAGCTTAAAACAAAGAATTTGAGTGATGTATTTCACTCTCAAAACGCTGAAAGATTAAATTGATATCTTATTCCTCGTCAGAAGATTTTTCGCTGAACAGGCATTTTCTTCTAAAGCTTCAGGAACTACGTTATAGATCAAATCTCAAGGATTCTGATAATGTTTTTGGTTTCCTAAAACCAAGAGAAAATGAGGTTTCGCTCGGCGCTTTATTTCCAATTTTTGCGAAACCCAATCTTTTTTTGGTTGTTACAGCATGAAATGAGGTTCATTTTGAAATTCAAATAGCTTATGGAATCCACTATTTATTGAAACTCCAAGAGGAAGGCTTTTGCCGGCGAGAAATCAGTGAATAGGAAACGAAAACTTATTTTGGCTCTTTCAGCGCATAAACAAGATCTTTTGAAGGCGAAATGCACCATTCATATTCTTTTAATTTGAGTTATCAGACATTCATCTAAACTTGAAAACCAGCACAAAATAAGCTTCTTCTGAAGGAACGAAAGCAGTTAGAGGAGAGGTACCTTCATTTTCAAAATATAGCTGTTGCTATGATTAGAGGTACCATTGCTTATATAATCCATTTCAGACGTTTTCATCACAGAAACTGTCGGTATAAGCAGTGCACATAAAATGACAGGAAACCTTTGTATTCTTTTCTTCATGATCTAATATACACGAGGTTTCTATAAATCTTGATTGGAACTAACGTTTCGTGTTTTCGAGTTTTTTAAATCAAGTGATTCGACACGAGTGCACGCACAAGTTTTTCCCATGATATTGGTCGTCGTAGCATTATGCCGACAGAAATACACTAGAGTGAATCACTGCACGAATAAAATAGTGTCCTCAACGTTGCCCTCTGTACAAGAATCCGGTAACTTAGGCATCATTCGGCAGTTCTTTAGAACACAGGACGGGATTTTAGCAACTGTCTATCAATTTCCCGCTTTTCTATCAAAATTCGTATTGGTGAGCAGAATGTGGAAGTTGGAAGGACGATCCCTCAAAAATGCGATCAAACAAGTCCTTTTTGGACATGTATCAATTTTAAAATTTTTGCATTCGACTGTTTTTATAGACCTTGCTCATAACATATGTCGCCTTTCATGAGGTATCTTATGGCACTTATACAGTGCCAGACACATGTTTTAGCAATTACAGCTTCATCGGTAGCACGGTGCCTTTCGGTTTAGCCAAACCCTTGCAACCCTTGTATATAAAGGCGTCGGCGCCGAATTAACAAAGCGCCGAGTGTAAAGTGATGAAATCTCCCGACATTGCAATGGCCAACAGTCGACCGTTTATGGACCTGAGATTTTTCCTGTTCTAGGCATGATAAAACTTCTATTAGATCCAATCAGACTCAAGCATCAAATATAGGCCGTATTAGTAGAATCAAGATAGCTATAACTATGCACTCCTTGTCAAGTTTTTGAAAAATAGATCGGATCTTCTCTGCTACCGGATAGGGTCTTTTGAAAGAGAATTATTAGTTGGACAAAAAATTACCAATGAACGTTCAACAATTTTTTGAAACTTGAATCTCAAAAAAATCAAAAATACACTTGTGTTCAAGAAAAGACTTTTGCAGCGCTCTAGCGCTAATTATAAATTTCTATTTGACACCTTAGGGTGAAAAATATCACGCTTATATTTCACAGGACAAAACTTTTCCCTTAGACCATCAATATTGATTCAAAGCGCAAATCTTGTTTATCTTGAATGCATTTTTTCTCACAACAGTGTTTAGAAGAAAGTAGATTTGTGCTCCATATATATGTAATTCTCACAGGACAGAGCATTTTGCTTAGACTATTATTAGTAATCATTCCATAGCGTAAGCTTCAGTGGTTTCCAACACTATTCGTGTTCTTTGAAAAAATTGTTTCACTGCACTGTAGCAAGGAAATAATACTGAGCTCCAAACACGTCTAGCATTGCATGTCGGCTGGATTGTGTAAGTGAAATCGATCGATCGTGAATCGCGATTAGCATGTGGCAAGTATTTTTTGATATTCATTTTATGAACTTGCTTCATTTCAAGGAGAACTCTGGACAAACTGAATGACTCTGGTACTTCATAATCTTTTCTACATAGATTACATGATTTTCTCTCACAGGCTTGGGCTATTTCAGCTCAATCTTGGGCATAGGTTTGATAGCGGTTTTGTTTGATAAAATGAAGCAAAAATGAAAAGCCTAATCTTACATAACAACAGAAGAAAGTTTCTGTAATCGCTTAATAAGGAGGACTGGTGCACCTCGAGAGGATTGACAAAAGACGAAGAGTACCGTTTCACTGATGAGATTGTCAAGGTCGAAACACGTGTATCGAGCTCTTTAACCTTCCCTGCAACATATCACATAAATGGCTTACAAAAGAGAATCAGGCGTATTGGAAGTTGAGCGTAGTTTATTACAAAAATATTTGAAGCGAAAGGTAGAATAAAGTTTCTTCCACAGTTTGAATACAGAAAACCTAAAAATCTTTCCAAACAAAATAAAAATTAAATAAACAGCAATGATTCACTCAATGGCGGTAGAAACTAAGCGTATTTCGGACTTTCGAGAATCCGCGCTATCGAACCACAACTGGTTCAGAAGAAGAGCTCTGCTCTACAAAAATCACTCACCATAACGCACAGCGCGTGTGCGACACAATTTTATTTTACCTACTACAATGTTATAAGAAAGTATTTCCAAGTAACATATACACAATCGAAATTTACACAATTCGCACGACGTAATGGCTAGTATGAATTTGAGCGGAAAGCTCTATTCGGCAAAATATAAGCGTGATCATGTGCAATTCGCATGGAACACGATAATATTTTTAGCTCTACAGCGCGGTAAGAGAACCTTTCTGAAAAGCGAGGTGTTCATTGATTCCGTACGGTTGACGTTTTTTAGTCATTGCTGTCATAGTGGAGAAAATCTGATAAATAATGGGCGTGTCTTCGAAGTATTTTGTTCGAAGGTAGAAAGATTCCGATGAATCAGTCCAATGATACACATCTACCCATCTGTTCACTAAGTAGACGACCTCCGTTGCCACAAGCAAAGACGGAGATTTACTGTGGTGCAACCTCAACCGATTACCTACTGCTAAAAAGGGCGTGCCTTGGGAATTATAGCGCTGAGCTCAAACTTTGCTTGTTATTTCAAATGGCAATTTCCAGAGGATCGAATTGCTTCACTTTGTCCTCTGAGCAGATCTAACTCTCAACGTTATATAGCTAGTTAAAATTATAAGTTCTTCTCAGTCAAGACGGAACAAACGAAAAACGGACTCCATTCGCTCGACAGGAATTTTTCACAGAAGTTTTAGTAACCATCAGAAAGCCGAGACTTGAGGCTACAGCCTCACTCCGTCGGTTTTTCAAATGCCTTTTTATAACGCTGTAGCATCCTGAAAAAATCAATTATGTTTCATGCCGCCCGTGCGCCTTAATTTTCATACGCTTTAATTCGCTGGATTCACGAAAAGCATATCAGCGTGTAGAGAATTTTTCGTAGTGTCAGGATCATATGCTCATATCTGAAAATCTGTTGAAGCGGTGAGAAAATCTCCAACTGAATAACAATTTTGCGAACTCGATCAATAACCCAGCCCCACCCCGTGGTCATGCCGGAAAACATGGTCTTCAAAGATGTAAAACTCGATCGATTTCTCTCGCTAAATGCTATTTCCAGAAATTAAGCACAGTGTTCAAATCACTGGAACTAACAATATCGAATGACAGCGCTATCAACAGAGTTTTTACAAAAAACCAAACATGTTTTTAAGATTTTCGAAACATGTGCTATCGGATTAGTACGGGCATCCTAAGAAAGGAGTTAAGTTCAGCGAATCATAAGCGAGATAAAGAGAACGCGCGGTTATGTGAGGCATAGTTTGATTTTGAATTTCATAACGTTATGAAAGCGTACTTGAAAAATCGACAACTTGAGGTAGTAGCCTCAAGTCTCAGCTTGCGAATGATTACTAACACTCGTATGGAAAGTTTCTGTCGAGCGAATAAGGTTGGTTTTTCATTTGTCTCTTGGCCAGAGATTCAAAATCGCAAAGTAAACGCCTATTAAGAGAATTGAGTAGCACACGGCCTACGAGGGTTCAACTTTCGTCTGAGGTCGAGTTTCTGCCTACCTTTCAATCTTAGGTACATTTGAAACATTATAACACTGCGAAAGCAGTAAAAACAGAAGGAATCTTAAGTAGAAAATTATTATTAAGAGTCTTTACTTTTTCATTTGCATTTTTTCCCTTTCCTAGTCGCAGAGTGTGAAAATTGAGTTTATAATAAGCAATTCCGCGTTCTGGTAGCCCTTTGCATCTTCAGTTTGATTCTGTACTAAGTTGTCGTCACGTTTCAAACCACACAATGTTACTTCCATTTTTTGAGAAAAACATAAAAAATGGAAGATCACAGCTCAGCATGGTAACATTGGTTAGAATTTTTGCTTAGATTGATAACCCGTCAATGGAACCCTGGAATTTCCACCGATAGATAGTAGAAAGATTCGCTCATCACTTCACAGAATCGCTACACAGAAGATAGCGATTCAAGCGTTACATTCTAAAAAGGTTTTCAACCACAGCTCCATAGGTAAGAATCTGAGAATTCTGCTAACAATTTCCATCTCAATGAGGAGCAAAATCAATATGAGCTGAGAAATGCCAAGGTATGTGTCAAACGTCGATTCTGTCGATTGGAGTGTGGTTTAACTGTGGATATCTTCTCATTCGCTGGAAAGATATACGTGTGCAAGCATCGTTGGAAATTTCGCAAGCGACTTTGTAATTGTATAAAGGCCGAAGGAGCAAATATGAGTATATGTTTCAAACACTCTTATTTATTAAACCTTTCATTTCAAGTATTTTCTTGAGACCGAGCTCATCTTCCAGTAGGCCTGATAATCATTTTATGAGCCATGTATGTGGTTTGTTATAAAGCACATGCGTGGCTCAGCAAATTATTATCAGGCACTTTTGTTCATTGTTATGATTGTTGATTCAATGAACATAGCTATTCCTTCAGTTATTTGTTGGTGCAATATTTTTGAGGTTGAAATATTTGAAAAATTTGACAGAATTTTTATGTCTATTCAGGAATTTCGTCCAAAAATATCACCATTTTATAACGATATTATCATCGATGTAAATTAAAATTCAGCAAAAACGACACTATCCCGCTAAAATTTTTCACTGCCGTCGCACAAATCGTTATCCGAACTTTAGAGATGGGAGCACATGGAAGTGAAGATCGACGGTTACAATTATATCATTTTGCCTTCCTTTATGATCTGGCTCTTATGACATCATGCATCAACCGAGAAAAACTAATGATAACCGATTCCGATAGCCTTTATAGAAAAAATAATCTCCGATTGAATTTGACAAAAACGGTACTCATAAAAAATACTTTGATTTTGAATGCTCAATTCAAGCTCAACGGAATGACTATCATCGAATTCTTCACTTGAGTTCATCTGAGTTAAGAAGCCATCATGATGGCCCAACTCCAGAGTCGAGCAAGAGAAAGCAAGCGACTGAGCGAGCGCTTGAGAGCACTGAAGACTTTTTGAGAAAAATAAAGAGCGCCTATCTCTATGACCACCTTATCGATTCAACGGCTTTCCCTGTCTTAACGAATGTTTCGCAAACTCGGTCTCTAGGTAAACAACTGAAGTATCGACTGACGATTTGAACGCGAAATCGAAGGTCGAAGCTAGGAGTGTTCAGTGTCTCGCAAATAAGAAAGGATCCGAAATTCTGGTCCATCAACGAGAGAAAGTCAAGGTTATTGCTTTACACATTAGGTTAAAGATAAGGTGGGTTGGAAATCCAATGAGCTCCGACAACCGATGGACGAGAGCCGTTACCTCCTTGAATTCTTGGGACTGAAAGCGCATACAAAGCCAACCGACTTTAATTTCATCGAAAATAGCTCAAACAGACCATATGATACTTAACGGATTCCTAGGGCAAGGAGGACACATTGGACTACTTATGTATGCGATAGGAAAACTTAGAAGTATGGCACCTGTCTGCTACAAGGTACCTGTACAATGAACATTTAACTCAATTCGCAGGGGGATTTTGCACAAGAGTGTTGATAATTATTCGAAGCTAAAATTTCTGGCTATCATACTATAATCTCCTCTTTGAAAAAGGGAACTTTATTTAACGCCGTAGCAGGGGAATTAAAAATATGTTTTATCTCGTTATTAGTCAGTATCAGTACCATTTCGCTTTATAGGAGCTCCGCTCCTCCAGAAATCGTATTTTCTCGATGAACGACCAAGCATGCATCTGTTAATTCATGGGAAAATCTCTTGCGTGTTTTTTATTTTCAAACGTAGAGACTCTTTCTGAATGTTTTATAAGGGCAGAATCTCCACTACACTAGTGAGTGTGGCAGATACTATTCATAGTTCATAAACAATCCTTTTACGTGAATTAATCATGTGTGACCAAATGGCTTGCAAAAATTAAAGACTGAAATTGCCAGACAAGAAATAAATAAACACAGTTTATTTCAACCACCTCAAAAATGTGCTCGCAATTCATTCAAGTGTTGCAACTGCAGTCAAAAAGTGCGATCGTGACGGACTAGATGCCAACATACGAACGGCTCTGTTCATTACACGTTGCCACATATTTTTCGATCTGTTCGCCATGATAGCATTTGTGGTCTACACAGAATTCTTCCCTACAAAACAAAGCTAACCTCAAAAACGAAGAGTTCCAAACCATGAGAGTTCCTGAGATCAACTTGGCCGTGTTGGGAATAGCCTCGACGCGCGTATTTGAGCTTATAGTGCAACCCTCCATCATCATGTTACCGCACAAGGCAGCCACCGCGCTGCCAACGATAATGCAGTGTGGTAGTTTCAACTTATCACCTCTGACTGCAAATAACTTTTTCATCCAAGCATTTCTTTTTATCAAAAAATCGAACAGATGTAGATTTTGTCCATGATTTCTGTGTTTTTACTATTTGTATTATCAAGCAATGAAATAACTCAGACTATTAACAACCGAGTGTAATCGTTTAAACAAGGATTCGAATTTCATCAGTAATTTAATCTTTTACATTTCTGCACTCTTTTTTTGAAATAAATGCGATTTTACTCAATAGACTTCACAGTAGTTGCTTATTGCAGCAGATATCTACTCAAATTGAAAGACAATAATTCCTATTATACATGGCCACATCTTCAAAGAATCTTATATAAAAGCAGAAATCTACATTGTTTGTGCAAACCCAAAGGCTATGTAGACAGACAGGAAGCCAAAAAATGGACATTTTGCAGAAGAAGATCGGTTATGAAAATATCAACAGACTTGCAATGGTTGATATCTGCAGCATTTTTCTTACATAATTAACCCACAGATTAATCAAGGTTTATGCAAAGAATATCAACAATTAGATGAAAACCTTGAATTCGTTTTGACAACGCCTTAGATGCTCTAGCAAGAGGACTGAATCACCCTTCCACCGCCACAAGGGCGCTGATTGAGAAGAAAAGAAATACAGCCTTCAGTCCACTAACACACCTATATGCTAGCTACAAAACATCTGTGCGGAAGGATTTACATCAGTTCAGGCGCAAAAACAGTCAGAGCACTAGTAAAAAGAACCCACTCTAAAAATGTCTCGGAAACTTCTTTGGGTATGATTGGCATTAATATCGGTGATTAAAGATGGATTTTCTATAATGTTTTGCCAAGATGTGCATTTTGGCGAGAGACTTTTGATTCTTTTCTAAATCCTTAAAATCTCACTGAAGAGCAGTCTCCCAAAATGCTTTTATGAAGTTCACGTTGCAAGAGAAATCAGAAAGAAAAGCACAGCTCCGAATTCGATAATGTTGCAGCCATTTTCTTAAGTGTTGAAAGCCACAAATTACATGCACTCCTCGCAGCGGATATGACATTTATTGTTCACAAGAAGGTAGAGAACCTTGGAAACTCATCTAGGATGCGCTAGGTCGCCTGCTCAAAAATGGTAACGGAGACAGTCTGAGTAACTACCTTCTGACATGATTTTTTTGTACACTCTGGCGAGCGGTTGACGAAGATCATTTGTTGGTGTTACATGTAGTCTGGACGAGGCATATTCTGTAAAATATGGCAAACTACTGTGAGCACCATTAGGGTACTTGTCGAACGAGTGACGCGTCCTTTATACAAACATCAATTGATATATCTTAACTGCAGCGCAAGAGTGCAGGTATCTCATCGATTCCTCAACAGTATCAACAAAAAGGGTCTGTCAAAGCGACACCATGTCGTCAGTGCTGCTTGTAGTCGCACTGCAAGATATATTGAACCACTCAGTTGGGGAGAAAAGAGCATGAGTATTGACGAAAAGTTTGTGTTGATCTCTGCTTCGTGGATTATACCGTCGCCTTTTCGAAGATAACATTAAAGCAGGGCGGATCTCGGTGAACACTACGAATTGTGAAGAAGAATCAAACTGCGCATAGTTACGAAAGAACCATTTCGTAATGATTTTATAGTGCGGAAGCAAGCAAATCGTACTTTATTTCGGACCTTGCATAAGCATAGCAAACTATATTAGGTAGGTTAAACAAAGAAGTAGAGCAGCATGAGCTGCATTCCGATCTGTCAAAATCCGCGAGCAAGTAATAAGTCGAAAGCTTCGCACTCATTTGCTTCATTCAGCAGGTTTCCTGGTCCTCTGCTATACGGTAAAGACGTGCGCTTATACTCCACCCAAGCAAAGGTCTGCCTGTGCACGACCTACAGAATTGATGGACGATGTTCTTGGAGTTTCGTTAGCACTGGCAAGGCCTAGCCGGATTACGCAGCTTTGATCTTTGAAAGCGCTTTTAGCTTTTGAATCCACAAAGTATAAATCGATGGTAAACCACAACGGTCTTTTACATGAAAAAAGAACAGATGAGATATAAACGAAAAGAATTATAGAGGGACTTTGAGAAAATACTAGACGCTTATGGATAATAACCAATCAACCAGAGGAAGTGCTCGCGTCTATAGTCAATTATCCAATTGTGGACTGAAATTTTTTTTCGGATCACGGATTGGGGCATGTAAACTTCACTGACTTCGATGTAGAGCACCACCAAGGCACGATAAACAAATTATTCGATATTCCTTTTATGAACTAAGCTTGACAATTCCTACTATGAAATAATCTTTATATAGCACTGAAAGTAATGTAGCTTCTAAATGCCATTATACGCTAAATCTGCGTCTTTTAAGAACTGATGCTTACAGTTGAAAACTTACTTGGAGCTGCTAGCTCTCGGCCCACAGCTGCATCCTTGCATTCCAATGGTTCATAGCTGATCTGGACTCTGAGTTGATCCAATATGCTCGAGATTATATCATCAGAGAGCAATGCGCTGCGACCTTGCCGTTCAAGAACATCGATGACCTGAAGACCAGAATTCTCATACTTTCGAGAATTTGTTTTGTATTATTTCGACCTATTCGAGATCGCACACTTCTTCACTCTTTCACCGAACAGAAGCAATTTTATTCATCACTAAGATCTTCCTGGTTTTTCGACAATTGACGATAATCTTGCGATAACCAAAGGAATTAAAGTATAAATCTGAGAAGATTGAGTGGTACACAAAAATCGCACCTCAAGAGCAGGGTGAACCCGCATTTCTTCCTTACCCGAGGCGCTGTTACCACTACACCACCGAGGCCACCTCTTCGTGACTACTCTTTCTTTGATATAAACTTCCAAAACTATAAGCAACCAACCTCTAACGGGTCTAGTCTGCTGAGTACGTGTCGAAGCTAAACCGAGGCGTGATGACAGCTTTTTCTATATGCATAACCTATATTTATTTAATTTTACTGCTTTCCACCAGTAGTATAATATTTTCTCAAAGGTTTATTTCAATATCATACCACTACCGGAAGGCAATAAATTCAAAGAAATGTAGGTTAGACATAGAAGAATTGAGTTCTTAATTGATGATGGTTGTAGGAAAAACTTGCTTGTCGCTCTATGAGTATGTGATGCGCATGACTTCAGGCACTATGCGTTGCTTTGGTCCAAAATACAAACACATTGTTTGAAAGACCGATAATCACTAAACTTCGGTATGAATGTGAAATATGAACACTTCGTTCCTCAACGTTTTGATATATATCGCACCAACTCCAATACTACCAATATTCCCCATATCTAGTGACAATCTAAGGTTGTCTTTGTTTGATACACAGATTTAGAAACCGATCCCTTTCATTGCACAAGAAATCTTCATAAGAGTGTTAGTAATCATTCCAAAGCTCAATTCTTTGGCTAGCGCATTTTATGAGCGCTTTAAAAAAAACCTTTTTGTAGTGTTGCATGATTCAAAATACAATTATGTTTTACATCGAGCGCAAAACTCAACTATTACTTCACTGGAAACACGAAAAGCACATGAACGTGTAAAAAACCTTTCAGTATCGAAATAATAAGTTTATTTGTAGTTTTTCTGAAGGCGTATAAACAGTCCCAGATCAAATGAAATCACACTAGAAGAACATCTAGCTGAAGAACGTCTTAATAAACGGAACACCCCACTAGGGTTGCATAGAGAACAGAAACACGGCGGAGTTGATTTTGAGATCGGAAGTCACCATCCTTGCGCAGGAAGAAAAACATCAGCGCAAAAAATCTCCGAAGAACTTGGATTAATAACACCAATCCGGCTATAAATCGCAGGGAGGAATGCCTCGTTATCACACGTGATTTAATCAGTATATAAGACTGTTATTTGATGAGTAAAGTGCATTACGAGCCTATGTGATCTCCTTCCGGTGGTCTCCATTTGAATCATTCGGTGGAACACATATTAAAAGAGGTGAGTATGTTGAGAATTGATTTTGTGCTTGATGCGACTGAAATCTAGGTGTGGTGATTTTCCCTAAAGGAGTAATGGAGGTGTCTGACTAGTTGGATCGCGGACAATATGACGATTCTAGGCTCTGAGGAAGGCGAATTACCGAAACGTCAGCTGTCAAATAAAGTTTAGTGTAACACCTCGTGTTTGGCTAAAGAAGAAAATCGGAGAAATCGCTCTTTAATGTGACTCACCCAACTTCATCACTCGATCTGTAGCGAGCCGTCGCATCAAATTTACGGTCACCAGACCCCTTTACCGTAGATTAGCAGGTAAGAAAGCACGCCGAACATAGAAAATGTTCTCTGATACACTGCAATGAGCGATCTTTCCGGAAATTATCTACGGCGTTGTGATCGTGAGAACTCAAGCTTCCGAATGTTTATTATTGATTGAAAGACAGCACTCTGCGGTGCAAGAAATATGTGCGTGTGAAACACAGATATTTTCCTTCCTCTACAGCTTCATCAAAAGACTTTTTCAAGAGACGGCCAAGCTTCGCACTAACCAAGGATTTGAACTTTTGAATGTTTACTAACACTCTCATAAAATTCTCATGTCCAGCAAATCGGAAAAGTTTCTAATTTTGCGCTACCGAACGGAAAAGTACCTAATCCAGTGATTCAATCAGATAAGATGCTACTTACTATATGAAGATCATTATTGAGCTATATATATGGAAACGTCGCCGGTATATTGTAAGTGAAGTATTAAACGCAGCAAGTGTGCGAGTGGATGTTATTGAAGTTACGATATACCCAATGATGTGGACTGGTGTGCAAAAACTTTTGCACTAGTTGGGGATTCGATCCCATATCCGGGAGCGCGTGCTGAACGGCTGCACTACCGACACTCCGCTCTAATACCAGTCTTTTTACGCCACAACACGTTTCTGTCAACAGCCAACCGTCAACGGTAGGTAGTGCAATGGCTCAGCACGCGCCCCGAATAAGGTGAAATGTGGGTTATTCCAATAGACGCAAAAGTTTTTGGACATATCTCTACAGCACTGGTATATCTCTTTGTGGAAGGCGCCATTTTTGGCTGGCGTGCGGCTCGGACGACTACAAGGAGAGGCTGTTGGCGCCTGCTCCAAGGCTAATGTGGTAGTTTTTAAGCAAACTTTGTGCTTTTATAGTCCACATATGGGATTTCTATGTCAACAAATGGTCAAATATGATAGAAGAAACCTCCATAAAAAAACCTAAGTGCTCCATATTCAACTCATACTTTCAGGGAAAAGTAAATGTTTTCGAGGAAGTTGTATTTAGAGCCTTTATTGAACATTCTGTGGTTGTTTATGCCTATCCACAATTAAATCAGATTTATCTTCTATTTCTTTCAGCTTTCATATGCCTCATTGCATAAACTACATAATTCATCACAGTGGTCGAGAACTTGATGAATAGTTCTTCATGAATATTGCTGATTATTGTGGGCAATCAAACCTTATCGATATCGCAATGTTTTTCTGATTATCAGTGCACTACAGAATCCTATTTCGCAGGTCAATGCGTATGTTCGTTCGAATTCCTTACTTATAGCTATGATATACGAAGAAGAGATAAGGTAGAGCTGTCTCTTCCCTTTATCTCTACCCTGTTTGAGACTCTTGCTAGGAAGATATTTTTACTTGCGCAGGACTTAGCAACTATTCGATAGCTAAAATCAAGTGGATATGAACGACGTATTTGATTTCTTAACACGTTGCCAACGACGTTGAAATCCTGACCGTCGCGCAGCCGCGCCGCCACATACGCTGCGGCAGCAGTGGTGTTGTGGTAGTTTTTCCATGAAATTTGGATATTTATCGTCACTAAAGAAATTTTCGTCTGCGATAAGCGATCAAATGTAAAGAAGAGACACACGTGAAACTTCTTGCGGTAGGAAATGGCAATATTTCCTCCAGAAGCTTCATATATCGAGGGAGAAGGCAGATTCGTAGTATAAGATGATCTTTCGATCTTTTACTGAACATGTATGTTATCCTATATATATATATATTCATTCATATTCTGACCATATTCATCTTTACTAACTACATCAACAGCAACTCATCTTCATACAAAACCCTAGATGGATTTCAAATGAATGAAAAGGAAGTGAATGAATGAACATGAATCTTCTTACGCGTCTGAGAGCAAATGGCAACTCATGATACTAAGAGCACTAGCTCCTGTACACTACGTATTTATTTTCAGTTGATCTCTCTCAGGGTAATTCTTTGTATCTCCTCCACTTCCAGTTTCCGCGATTCACCTCAAACAAGATCATGCAGGTGGTTTACGAAGTTCATCGACATACGAGAGACATGGGCCGCCTCGTCCTTTCTGATGAGAAGACACAACGATTAAAGAAATGAAAATATTCCTGGGCTTGTGCCTCAAAATGGACCATTATACGATTGCCAAGGGTCTGCGATTACTGGAGCAATGGCCCACATGTTTCAGGAGTCTCCACAGCGTCGCATCTTATGTCGAGGGATCGCTTCTTCGGGATCATGACCCACTTGCATGTAAGCAACAATATGGGGTCACGATGTGAATGACAAGTTATACAAAATAAGACTCATGCTGAAACCTGTGAATAAGAATTGTAAGGACCCGTTCAAACCATAGGGAAACGTGTGTATCGGTGAGTCGATGGTGTCATTCAGAGGACGAATTGAATTCTGCCAGTATGCACCTGGCAAAAGAAACAGATATGGTATACAGCTATTTAAACTTTGTGGTGAAGGCAATTACAGCCATAAAACGATGGTGAACATAGGTGGTCGCACAAACCCGACCCGAACGAGTCACATGCAGATTTTGTGCTATAGGATCTATTGAAGAATCATCTGAATGAAAGAAGTAACCTCTTTGTCGACAACTAGTACTCCAGCGTCATCCTAGCTGAGAGCCTGCTGCAGAGCAATTCATAATCCAGCGGAATACGCAGAAAGAGGCGAAAAGGCTTGCCTAAGGAGGTCATGAAAGGAAAACTGCGCAAAGTCGAGCGGAAAACCATGCAGAATCCCGATGTATGGTTCTGCGATTCAAGGACATAGGAGACGTCACAATGCTTTCATCAGCTCGCGGCACTGCCAAAAATCCCTGTACGGACAAGTTTGAAGTCATCGAGATGTACAGTAGGAGAAAGTCGGTGATGGACCAGACTGACCAAATAGCTGCCATATCACCATTCCTTAGTAGGACTAATAAATGATGAAGGCATTTCGCTCATTCTTAGCTTCGTAATTTGTAAGTTCGCATTCTAAGTATGTACGTCTACTATCCTGCTTTATCACGCACATCACCTGCCTCACCTGTCGCCCCTTTGATCGTCGGGTGACTCAAACGAGCACCAGCGACACTCCCATTTTTCCATCGCGTGCAAGAGTAGCCAGTGGGTTCTTCTCGCTCTAGGGATTCGCTGAGCATCATATCCTTCTTCTATAGCTTTCGTGAAGAAATCGGACTATTGGATCGGTGGTTTTCCTGTAGACCTCTTGATTTCCAAGGATTGCAGTCGTTACTGTCGCTACGCTATTGATCAGGCACATACTCCTCAAGAAATCACGGATACTGTACGGCACCTACGTAGAATATTATCTAATTCAACATGTTTAAGGCGGCTATCTATTTCAGCTATTCAAAACGACCTAATCTTTCTACTCTTAGATCTAGCTACGTTCTTGAAAAGGTGTCTCTTGAAAAGCGTAAACGCTGCATCAAGTGTTATAGAAACGCAATGAATAAGAATTTAGGTTATAGCTGTGCTTCAGATCATGCCTAATAAAAACACATACTAGGTGCAGTCAGTGTAAAAGCCACTTTTGTTTGGGATGTTATAATGCTACTCATGAAATTTCTAATCTCAAACCTTTTGGACATAAATGAAGTATTTGGAAAGTATTGTCTTTTTATTGGCTCAAATTATTGCATCACTGTTATTATATGTTTTCTGTATACATGGCATACGTATATGTGGCACATATGTGCTTATACATGCAAGCAAGACTATATGAAGATGCATATATATATATATATATATATATAAATGTTATAATTTCCAACTTTATACGAACTTTGATTCTGAATAAACAATGTGGATAGATCCATACATTCCACAGGGATCCACACAATTTTGACGGTCAGAGAACATTTTCAAATAACTAAACGCTGTTTCTACTAAAAGAATTTTATAATATTTCTCTGACGATGATTTATCTTTCCTATTAATAAACTTTGCATATCATCAAAGTTTCTAGTTAGAAATGTAGTAAAAAATCTCATTGTGAAGTTGAAACAACGCATCATGAAGGCGAAACGTCAATCTTTCCTTCAGAATAACGTAGTACTGAGGTTCCTTCAAGAACCAAGCTTGCTATCAAATGACGTTGTTCAGGTTATCGAATGAATAATAAAAAAGTCAATAACTCAAAAGAAAATGTTATCTGGAATCAGAAAAAATGTTTCCTTGTAGGAAGCGGTTTTTTCCGTTGAAACATAGAAGAATTCATGGGCAATCTCTTCATATAAATTCTTTGAAGAAGCTTTTTTTGTAACATTCTTATTTTGATCACAATGTTTCTTTATTTTGGATCGCAACTGTTATTCCTGTATCGATCAATATCCTAGGAATCAAAATTTTGCTTTGTAATGCCAAGAAATACCTTGTGAAGTTGATAAAAAACGAAACTACTTCTTTTCGTTGTAGAACGGGCTTGAAAAGTCTATTCACAAATCAAACATACAGGGAGGTGGAAAAGCGTGGGTAAAAAAGAAGGAACAAAGTTGCCATACAGCTGCAAATACGATCCCTTTTCACAATAATTGCTTTTCCCATTGAAAACTTGAATAGTTTTTCGATACGTGGGCGTTTCCTTGAAGATATAAACTTTTATCGAAGTATCTCCTGGTATATCTCACCATTTTATAACGATAATATCCCCTCAGTTACTCAGATTATCAAACAAACTACCATATTTCCATTGTAAGGGGTGAGAGCACAGACTCCGCCCCGTCGTGCCGCCGCGGCTCCCCGCCGCACACGCGGCGTGCTAGAAGGGTCGAAATCGGCCCTTGCCGTTGCCAACGTGTTAAAAGGCCTGTTTTTTGCGGTGTAACAGTCGAAATAAGATTTTGTTTCACATTTAAGAATTTCTGGCCAGATAAAACGTTTTCGCAAGCAATTTGTAATCATTAGATAAAGCAAATCTGCAAAATTTCAATAGTGTGTTTGTATACAGAAAGGACTTCTTGTAGCGCTGTTTTAACCAAAGAATATTAGAGTTTTAATATAAGTTCATTTTTAAAAGCCGTAAGCTCGACTGCCGGTCGCCACAAAGTCAGGTAATAACATCATCCTACTTTGGGTGCTTTATTTTACTCGGCGTCGCTTCCTTTGGAGGATTGTTTCATCTCAAAGGATCGGCGGAACCGAGGGAGGGTGTTACTGATGAGTCCCAATAGGACGAAATAGGCGCCTATATAGCACTAGATCTATGGCTCAAAATATGTCATATCCTTTTCAAAGAATATTAGATTTCGAAAATTTGGATCACTTTCGTTGTCCACATCCTGATTTGATCTCTTGGAAAAAGCGCTACTTATAATTCTATTAAGAGTTCTAAAAAGTGCTTGAGCTGAAATCGTCAATCTTGAAGGTATACTTTAGTTCAAATTTCTTCCTTGACGTACTCTAGCAGAAAAAATAAAATTATCCTCCACACTCAAGCATTTCTTGATGAACAGAGCTTTTCCGCTAGACTTTATTGGTCGATGGCTTTAATCTCCTACTACTCTTCCAAGAACTTTTTTTTTTTGAAAACAGTTCCTTAATGTACTAGAGCAGTGAAAAGAATTTTGTTTCGGAGTTACTCGGTACGTTTGCAATTGGCGCGGTGACGTGAGGCCAATGTAGTGAAATCCCACCATTTGGAGTGAGAAACCTTATCCTCCTTGGACTGTTACAGCGCTCCAAGAAGTCTTCTCCAAAAATTATGAATGGTTTTTTTTTCTGAAAAATGAAAGAATTCAAGCAGTATTAACGTTAATCTTGCTAAAGTCATCATAGAGTTCCATTAGCGATATATTTTTTTTCAATGATCATGTTCCCCTGAGAATTTGATGAAACCGAATTTCTATTGAAGCACGCATCACTGTTCGTAACCGCCCGAACGGCGCCCCCAGCTGAGTGTCATAATGATCCTCTCGCCCGTAAAGAGATATTGTAAGATCATAACACAGCAAGAGGTAGTCAAATAAAATGAATTCTGCTGATGGAGTGTATTGTAATATATGTAGCAGTACGTAAGTAGTCAAACGATGAGTCTCGTCTAACACGCAGGCATTCAAAATGGTTTTTGCTTGAGATTGAAATACTATCATAATTATCTGAAAGACTTTTTTATTTTTACAGATTTTGGCAATTTCATGGTGTTGTATATGCAGATCCAAGAATATTGAATGGTATGCAAAACATAGGGCGCATGCGGAGCACTGGTTAGAGGTGCATTGCGTCGTACACGAGGTCGATGATCCGACTTCGCGCTCATGGCTCACCGAGCCAACCATCCCTGCTAGATCGGAATTGGTAGCAGACTGGTCTCAGACTTGTCTGGGATAATACATAGCACTGATTCGATGCAGGGTAGACTACTGCGAGACATTGTAAATGCCATATATGCATCCAATCACCTCAAATGATGTCAAAAATTGAATACGAGTGCATGACGCATCACTCAGGTATTGACTATCGCCAAGAGTTTTATCCTTAAACTTTATGCAAAAATTGAACCCCAGGAGGGAGCTGATCCAGCTTCTCATCCATGCTGGGAGAGCGTGTAGCACAATATCAGGCAACCGCTTTGCTACAACTCTTCCCTCGATATAAGCCATCGAAGTTGCCAACGGCCAATTTTCAACGTGTTTGATTTGATATGCACATTGATGTCGGCACTAAATCCGTCTTGCACACCACTCAGCGTCTTCGGATATGTGATTGACAATGCAGTTGGTTATGGTATGATTAAGCACACGCTTTGAGGGAGGCGAAGTTACCGAAACGTTGACAATCGATTCCAAAAGAGGTACACCAATCGCTCAAGTGTTTGAAAGGATGTTATGTAGGATAACCTACACAGACGTCTCGTCTGGTGTTTGAAAGGTTCTGAAGGCAGATGTCAACCCAGTTTATTGCTTTCCATTCTACCTTTGCAGACGACAAGAATCAATATGACCCTCAGTTGCACAGGCCGTTCGGACTGTTGCGAAGGGTTCTGCGTTCTCCAATACAAAATCGGGTGATTAATTCTCAGCGGAACATGAACATCAAGAAATCATAAGATATCGCCGAGGAGACTCTTGTTTGAGTGAATTTGGCAAGGTTAAAGCTAATGAAGCCGAAAATCTTTTTTTTTCAAACGGAAAATAACGATATAGTTGCAAAAAGATTATATTCTCAGCTGTTATTGAACATTTTCTCCTATTTTCTTGATGTCTTTGTAGTCAATCGATAGGCCTAAAAAATTCTGACTCCAATCCTGAAGCTTTCTGTATGAAAAATGATTCCATAGTACGTATTTAGGTACATGGGCGATGAGAAATAGCTCGCGGGTCCATGGTCTTCAGGGGACAGACCGATCTGGTTCTATGAAATCTCCGGTGCATGCTTTCGAATATACTTACTCGTATTTTCTTGCTTTAAAGCCCAAACACGAGAGGTGTGTTACAAGTAAAATATACGAATTAATACTATGAAAAATTAAAAAAAAAATTATAATTAAGGATGTCTACCTAATGCTCGCTTGCAAAGCGTGAAGGTGGGAGTCAATATATTGGCGAAACGGTAGGGCCGCTTTTATGTAGAGCCGCGCCATAGAGAGCACAGCCTAGGCTGAATAAGGCGGCTTAAAAGGGACGGGTAAAGCACCCCGCTAGGTACGCATAGGGTACAGGACCACGGACGGAGCTGATTTTTGAGATTGGAAAGTCACCATCCTTGTTTCAGAAAACAAATAACATCAGCCGAAAACTCTTGAAGCGCTGTGGATTAATACCACCAATCCAACATTGAACCGTGCAAGGGTATTAGATGCCTTCGGTTATCAACAGAACAATCTTTGTAGTTTTAGTCTAGTGCAATTACTGTCATGACTGTTATTTTGATGGGGTACTTTGCATATAAA
>JAHQIW010005539.1:0-63885 GCA_019055375.1 Parelaphostrongylus tenuis | reverse complement strand
CTGCTATTACCTTCCCAGTGAGTAAAAATGATGAATTTATGATTTATCTGCAGTGGTAGCTCTTCTTTTGATTACTTCAATTATCTAACTCATGCTGGTGAACACAATGAGCCTAATTGTTATTTCATGTAGCAAATCTTAAATAGTTGGATACACACGGACTAAGAGCTATCATTTATATATCATAGGATGCGAATGAATTTAAAGGAAAAATGCGATGTTTACGTGCTGTGCTAATTTGCATCTTTGACATGCGCTTAGACGTTGTATCTGAGCTAGATCTACACGGATTCTATTAGAAATGCCGAGTTGTTCAATAGCATACAATGAGGCAATTAGGCTATTGATAGAACACAGTTTGCGTGCAACAAATATGTTCAAATATACTGAATTTTGAGACATATCGGAGTTTACGAAATAAAATTATCTCTAAGTGAAACAGTGATTTTTTGCTGAGGGGAGTGCAGGGCGTATGCTTGAAATTTACCTCTCTACCCCTATGCAGTATTTGGCAGTCACTCCTTAACCTATTAAAGAAGGCAACTGAACGCGCTGCACGCTGTAGGATTTGCAAATGGTGCGCGATTTTCATTATTTGATTGCTTTTCTCTCAAGGTTCAAAAGAAACTCCAACATTTTTTTCCAAGATTTATATTCCTCTATACACTCTGCCGTAAACTGGTACACATAAAACGTTTATGTGTGAATGAAAAACGCTCGTGTTCGACGCGGTCATGATGCTCGCGGTATTTCAACTTTAATAAGCTGTACAAAGGATAATATTACATGAATAGTTTGCATTTAGCATCCTCGTTATCGTAGTAAGTAAAGACCAAGAAACGAATCGCTTGTGAAGAACGATGCTGCTCACCGTATGCTATATCAGTCATCGATACCTTTGAAGGGACATTTTTTGATTATTTGGTATAGGTTTATAGGCAGTCATTGCTGTGTCGTTGAATAAAAGACAAATTCTCAAAGAAAGATGCTCAGCGCGGCTTGACGCAGTGTTGATCCCCACCCCGATACTCTCCGGCAAACAACAGCAGCGTTTCACGGAGCGCCTCAACCAGGCTCCGTGAAAACTTGGCTACGACGTCCGTAAAACGGGAAGATTTTCGGTTAAGCGATAAAGCAGAGAAGAGGTATAGAATGCTAAAAATTCTGGAACTAGCACAGCAAAAAAAAAACAGTAATACGGGTTAAATAGTATGAAATTTCATTAGAATTTCCGCATAGTCACTTTTTTCTGCACTATAAACATATCGGCAACTCGTAACGACTTTTACCACAAAACATGCGAGCGAATTCAGATCCTCTACGCATTTCTTATTATTTGAGTGTTTTTAAAGTAATTTTCTTCACCTCAACCATTTTTCAGCTTTGCAAAAGGCCTCATTGTAACGGCGTTTAAATAGTTTTGGAGTTTTATCATACTTAGGAACGTTCTTGATTCGCCTTTCACTTGCGATGAATAACCTCCACCATTTATGCCAAAGAGTTTCATGCAAGAAGGCGCAAATATTTGCATAGTATGATTAAGCTTCTAGACTTAGATTGTGAGGAAAAGCTTGTCTGAAGAAGCATTTTTGGGAAAAGGTTTTATGATATGAGCAGATGAACGATCAGGTTCTCCTCGATCGCTTGCTGACAAACAATAATGATGAGGAGGTTGATGACGACGCTGATAACAACATGAAAAGCAATGCACTCGTCACGATCGTTGTCTCTGGAGATAGTTGCTCAGACAACGAAGAACAGTATGCAACGGAGAATAAAGAGAACATTGGCGAGTGGTCAAAGAAGTCCTGCACTTTGGTGAGCTGCACGATATTTACGGTGACGCATTGCTGACGTGCCAAGAACCATTCGACGTGTATGAAAGATTTGTGATCGATCTTTAAGAGTATATTGTAAAATGGACAAATCAATGGCAATCAGAGCAAAGCTGGGTGAAGAAAGGTGAACGTCGAAGAAGTGAAAATTTGTCGTTTTGTGCATTCAAGCGAGTATTGTGCAGTTGTCACATATAGAACATTACTGAAGCGTTACCTGATCTATACTAATTTCAAAAAAATGTCTGCTTGGGGAGAGAATGTATTTTGCCAATAAAACCCTCACAAAGGGCACATACGGAATAGAGCTGTTGAAAATGTGAGGTGATGGTGGGTTTACCTGCGAAGTGATGATTTATGCAGGTGTACTCAGAACTCTTAACCAGTCGAACGTCTCACAGATAGTGTTGTGATGAGCTCAATGAACGCCATTCTAGACGAAGGAAGACACCTGTATGTCAACGATTGGTACACTACCGTTCTCCTACTTAGGATTTTACTGCTAAGAAAAGCAGTTGAAAACTTAGATGTTGCTCAAGCTTGAGGGAGTGTGCAATAAGGACGTCTACTAAATGCAGACATTGTCAGAAGTCTGCTTCCTTGGAATATTTTAGTACGCTTATAAAAAATATAACCTTTGCAGCTCTCTTAGATATTCGAATCATGATTTGTACGAGGCTGAGGAAAATGTACCTTAACAACCGAAAAAAATTTAAAATTCCAAGTTCTCTTTGAGTAAGAAAGGGCAAATGAAAAATTGATCTCTTTCCCTGAAGAGATTCTTTTCACAGAAGAGTTAGTAACCATTCGGAAGATGACAGTTTAGGCTATACCCAGTCATCGCAGATTTTTTCAAATACTCTATATAACTGTAGGATTCAACTCAAGATCATGTTCCATAAAACCACGTGTTTATTCTCTTATGTCGTTTATATTTCGCCGGAAAAAACTCCTTCATAAGAGTGCTGGTTTTCAAACTATACCAAAGAATTCAAAAAACTCAAAATGTTTTTGATTTTTGAAAAGTTCTCTTGATCTATTGATCCCATTTAGTGTATTGATTTGTGCTCTAAACCTCACTGGACAGAGTTCTTTCCTAAGACTAGTAGTAATCGTCTATTAGTGTAACGTTTCCTGATTCTAGTTATGTGCTTGTTTACTGGAAATACGGTTGAGCTGGAAAAATAAGATCAAGTTTTACATTTTCACAACGTTTATTACCGAATATACGGTGAGGCGAGATCCGTGGCAGAGGCATTGCAGGGGCGAGGCGAGGCAGGACGATCGATATACTGTTATTCACTTGAGAATTTTTCCTTGGTTTAAATAAAAACTTTAAATAAAATGGTTTTCTCAGGATATTACGGAAATTTCTTCAAAAAACTGATATGATTCTTTGCGGTCTTCATCGAATTTTATACGTGATAAAAATGAGGGCGAAAGGTAAGTGTGGAACATACATTTTGATCTGGATGCTACAGCGCTATAAAGAAATGTTTTGAAAAACCGGCGACGCAAGGCTGTAGCCTAAAGTTGTAGGTTTTGAATGGTTGCCAACACTCCTACAAAACGTTCTTTAGCTATTAAGGTCGGTTTTTCATTTGCCCCTGCCAAAGGAGAAGGGAATAAATTTTATGTTTGTTGCATACAGTATAGATTATTTTAAATTTATAGGAATCTCTAAGAATATCACACCTCTTGTCTCGAGTGTTTCTTTGACACCACGCTCAAATTTCAGAATGTCTAAGAATTATTTTTGAGTCTTGCATGTGGTCGAGTGTGCGACACTGCGCGTTCGGTAATTTTGTCACTTAGCGGCATGTGTGAATATTCTGTGTGAGGTTGCGCTATGTAAGGGATAGATTTTCGAGGAACTGATTAAACGGAAAGGAACCGTGTAAATGTTGAGGCTAAGAAGCCGAAACACTTTTATTTTACTGTGCGCACTGTATATGTGTTCGTGATAGAACACATGCATGACTTGAGGATAACTGTCAAGCATATTTCAGAAATAATTTTTTTGATAAAAATCTCCCCGATAACGTTAGTTATGGTGCATCAAATTTTGATTTACTCTTCGAATATCAAATGAAGACGGTGGGTAAAACTGAGCTTCGAGTTTTGATAAGCTGTTGTTGAAAGCGAAAATTCTTGGCAAGAGATGCCGCGAAGGAGATTTGTGGTGCCAAAGGTTAAGGGAGTGAGACCCATGTGACTGCTGCAAAGTAGTATAACCGACTTCAAAGTGGTGATCTCAGTCTCGTTCGTTTTCGAAAGCGTAAGCTAATTTAGCAAGACAATGCCAAACTTGACATCTCAGAGAAGACTAAGGAAAACTTTGATCAATTGGAGAAAGTCGACATATTGCCGCACTCATTATACGGTACAGATGTCGATCCAACTGATTACGGTCCACTTCCGCTTGGTGGAACGTTTCCTACGTGGACGTGGCGATTCGAGTCACTTGACGACGTCGAAGAGGCACTTCAGGAGCTCTTTTTTTTTATTCAAAGCCCAGAGAATGACGACTCCAAGATGATTTGCAGATTGTTGGCAGAAATGATGATCGTTATTCAGAAAAATAAATATTATGGTTTTTAATTAAATTTATGTGTAAGCTCTGAATGTTCAGTTTGTGTTAGAGAACTTTTTCCTCAACCTAATATATCAACTGTTGCTTGTTTTGAGACCTAACAACTGCTGATTATGTAGAACTGCAACTTCTATGCATGAAAAGTAAATTGTTGACCGATGGGAATAGTTTTGGCTTCCTCTCTTTGCTTTTTGCTAAATAGATACTAAAAATAAATAATTTACAGCATCAGTGGAATTTTATAGAAATTTAGCTCAGCAATATTCAATTTTTCCAAAGATCTACTCCACACAAAAGTGAATACGCGCTTGTTCTACGCTTATCCTAGCATCAAACTTAAAAAGTCCCCATGAAAGTCTTTCTTAAAAGCTCGACACTCAAAGATATATGTTTTTGAGTTACAATTTTGCAACATTGAGGGTAACGAACATATCCTTTTTTTATTAGAAGTAGAGATTCATCATTAAATAATTCATGACTTCAAGGTGCATGATCGTTCTATGTACTGAAATCGAATTTATGTTAGCACCGCAAATTAAAACAGCGTGCTAAGTATTCCAGAGTAAAAAGAAATATTCTCTTTATAGGCACAGCGCGCTGAGAAAGCGCTTTCAAAAATCAGGTACTAAAATCTGTGATACTCAAGCTGGTCAGTGACCACAGAAAACCTAGTGGAAAAGCTTTGCTCATTAGAAACTTCAAGCTATTGTTAGTATATTGAACTCAGCATTCGCTCCATAGCGGAACAGTCTCTTCGTTTTTACAACTCAATGACAAGGCCCTACTAAAAGCCAAATACATAATGGAATTTTATTTTTACTATGTTGTCAAAAGACCGCAAAATTCTTTCAAAAATCTGTGCACGGAGTAAAAATTACGGAAAATTTAGTGTATTTGAGTTGTACGCTTTGTCATATAATTAGTTATTTGATAATAATCTTTTTCTGACGATCAAGAACTGCCATTGGAAGGAAAGATTTGCGGCACATTGATAAGCATCAGATAACTCCCAAACATATTAAAAGAATATTACAGCTTCTTATGTGAAATTTTTCCACTGAAGACCTAAATATTATTCGAACTTATTACACTTTGTTCAAAGAGAAGCATTCCGCTATGGTCAGCGGAAAGCGCGTTTTGAAGCAACTAGACAAAACCTCACCGCACGCTGTCAACAAAAGCCAAAGACAAGTTTGCTGAATGAATAGAGTCGAAAACATGCCGCATCCCACCTACAGTCCATATTGCGTTCCATCAGACTTTGGCCTTTTCCGATCAATGCAATAGTTTTCGAAAAGTCGCCGTTTTAAATCGTTTAATGTAGCTGATAGAGCACGTCAAGAGTTCTTCGATTCCAGTTTGAAAGAACAATACTTCGATCAGATCCAAAACTTAGCGGACCGCTGGCAAAAAGTTATAGAAAATAATGGCATTCATTTTTGAAAATAGTTATTATTGTTTTTGTTGAAATTCATGCATGAAGTGTAAGTTTTTCACAAGCACCTCGGAACTTTCTTTCCAACCTATGACGAAGCTGTAACATTGTAGCAACTACTTTTACAAAAAGTGCAGCTTCATACAGCCCAGATTGTAAAAAGTGATACACTTAACTTAAGTTATCTACGTAAATCCTATGTTTTAGTCTATTGAAAACGATCTCACCGACTGCACAAGGGTTGATGTGAGTCATCAATCTTTGTTTCCGAAGAAGCTGCATGAAAAAATCGGTTGTTTGGAAAATGAGGTGAAAAGACTTCAATCGGTTGTCGAGGTATGTGTTAGAACTTTTTGGAACTTGAAATAC
This sequence comes from Parelaphostrongylus tenuis, assembly GCA_019055375.1. Lineage (NCBI taxonomy): Eukaryota > Metazoa > Nematoda > Chromadorea > Rhabditida > Metastrongylidae > Parelaphostrongylus > Parelaphostrongylus tenuis. The sequence continues at coordinate 57,653 of JAHQIW010005539.1, read as the reverse complement.
ATGGGTCGTATTTCGGTCCAATATAAGGTTGGATCGTATTGCACGTTATACTAACTAGATCAGATTTCCATCAGAAAACCTTCAATACGATTTATTATCCGGGGTGTTTCTAGATGAGAAGTTATTTACCGAAATAAAGAAGTCTAAATAGTGCATAATACTGAGTTTTATACTTGGATCTTGTTCCAAGTACTAGTAAGTCTACCAGGGATATCGTGATCGGCCTGAAAATATCACATAGCCGTGCAATCCACGAAGGTATGCGATTTATTATGGAGGCCTTCTACGTATGGATAGGTGCCGAAATGTCATGGTAAATATCAAACATTACTTCTAGTTAGTCTCTTGTCATAAGTAACTGTATGTTAAGTCCAGCGATGTGACGTCAATGAGCGCTAAGCGCTAAGGTAGACGTCGTTGGTAGTGGAAAAAGCTATGCCCAGCCCATGCTACTCCATGATATCGGTTTGGAAAAAACAGTCAGTTAGGAAACCGGCACATTACAACTTTATTCCTTATTGTTTGCAAAGGGAATGTCGTGTTACGATTTATGCAAGAAGTAGGCTTTGTGGTACAAGCATCTGTTTGCAAACCACTGAGTTGATAGTGATTGAAATAGATTCGCGAATCAGTCATGAGCAGCGCGAAATCACTAGTTCACAGCAGGAATACTCGGCTTTGTTGGATCGGCGACGCGTCGCTTTTATGATATGTTAGTTCAAGTACCTAAGACTTAGGTGGTAGCTCAAAACGAATGAAATGCGGAAACAAGGATATACACCAAAGCAATACAGTCATTCATACAGTGGCAAGGTCAACAAGACAAGTGGGCAAAGATGAAAGTGATGAGGCTCTTGCAGTTGTGACGGGCGTTCTCAACGAATAATAGCCATGAAGTAAAATTTTGGGTGCTCAGGATAGCTGGCAATATCATCGGCTTATTAATACTTCTAGGAAGGAACAAAAAAGACTCTTGAGCAGTTACCATCCAAAATAGCAAATCACCGCAGTGAATGAATGATGCAAATTGTGGTTCACCTATATGTTAGGGTGATAGTGACATTACCATTAATTTATCTAAATCAGTGGGATATAAGCGCTTATTGTAAGGCTGCAAAGCTCAGGATATAGATATAACTTCAATGGCAACAAAAATTATTTGATTATTGATTGACAGGAAACACTCTTATCAATTTAGCAGTAACAATAATATAACCTATTCGTAAAATTTTGATCGCGATCGTGGGCTAACTGACAAACTCAGTTGTACATGCCTGATAATCATTATTTGAGCCACGCATGTCAGTGGTCTGTCAATGAGGGCTGACTTATAGAGCCCGATACACGTGTTACGATCTTGCGATCTCGTCAGTCGGGCAGTTGCCCTCTCTCGTCTTTTGCCATTCTCCGTGGGTGCTGCAGTCCCCACAATAGAGTGTAAAATGTACGTCGTCGCTAACTCTTATTGTGGGGACTGGAGCACCCACGGAGATTGGCAAAAGACGAGAGAGGGCAACTGCCCGACTGACGAGATCGCAAGATCGAAACACGTGTATCGGGCTCTATAAGTCAGCCTTCATTGACAGACCACTGACATGCGTGGCTCAAATAATGATTATCAGGCATATTGAAATTTGAGCTGTGGTCTTAAGAAAACACTCGAAATGAAAGATATGTTGCACATGCACAGTGAATGCACTGCAGCTTTGTCGTGTATCTATTCATAAGCTACAGAAATTGAATTTCTGGAATGTTGTTGTATTATTCTTGTTAGTTTACTCACTGATGCAATTTAAGAGTGAACGTCGTTCGTACGGAGCTGATTTGAAAGATTGCATTGCCGCGATCGAAGCTGCTGGAAGAGAGCGTGGTGAGGCACAGACCGAAATAAAGAGGTTGGCTTTTTATTTGTCAAATAAGCTTTCTGGCTTTCCATGAAGGACCAACATAATATTTAATGATGAAATGTAATCAAGGAGTTGTTCACCAATGATATGGGCGGGTGCAGCGCAGTAGCTAGATATGCTCAACGTTACACACGAAGTTGTTCATTGAATTTTATGCCCATAGAACATTATCTTCGTACGACCATTGCCTAGTGGAACGAGACTTTTCTAAGAGGGTGAACAGACTACCCCGATACATTGTCATTCCATCGTAAATAACTGTAAAGCAGTTGACTAGCTTTATGACGCTTGATAACATGGAACACCTTAGTGCGTTCTTAACGTTCTGATAAACGCAAAAGTTTTATCGTTCATTTTTTGCGCATTATGATGCAACCACGTGATATTTGATTGAATTGGAGATTACTCGAAGTGAGCAATACGGAGATTTCTGCTGACGAGGTGTTGTGGACCAATCTAATGAAGAAGTATCAGTGTGGCTCAAAACGGAGTGCATTGTTGGCATGAGCTCAAGCTTAGTGAGTCTTTTTCAGTGGAGTTGAGAAAGTACGAACAGGAAACGAAAAATGTTCGTTTATCTTAAGAAATATAAGATATCCTATTAAAGATGCTGTACCTGGTTTCACAACGTTCAAAGTTAGAAAATAAGCACATCGTTTTTTGTGAACATAACAAATTGAAGGCTCATCTCCACAATAATCTGAGAGTTTGCATAATTTTCATTTAACTAGTGTGTTGTCATTTATTCTATATTGAAGGAATTTTTTGAAAGTTTAAAATATTACTTTCTTAAGCCTTGCCGATTATCCCAATATATTTGTAACAAATTTTTCATCAGATCGGGGTGATGGACGCGCTTTCTGTGCCTTGATCCATCATTTTCAACCTATCAGGGTGAGCTTAGTTTTTTTTGCCTTACGACACTCACCGTAACGTTAGACTTCATAAGATAAATGTTTTGTTGGCAATTTTGTGCTGAATCACAAGAGCAATTCTTAATTATATAGCATTTTCATGAGCAAAGTTGATGTTAACTGAGAATCGCTTTTTGGGATAATCTCGCTGCAGAAAAAATTGTAACCCAGTGATTATCAGTGCGCTTCTACCCACACTTAGTTGATAATATTTCCACAGTTTTGCTCATCATTCCTCATAGGTGGCTATATAGTTATAAACATCATACGATTGCTAAAATATCGGATAACGGAAAAGAATTTTTGTTCTGATGGTTCCCATTAGCGTCGTATTTTGGCAATCTGTTCGAATTTCTAATGTGAAAATGGTGCTTTTGGCTCTCAAGGCATCAGAAGATCCCCAGTTTTTTCTTCTTCAAGCGGACTGTAAGCGACAAGTCACGCCGAATTCGTCAATTTCTGAGAAGTCGTTCTCTGTGAGACGTGATTGGTGGTGTTTGTCGTTGTAGGTTACAACGCCTAATCGATCGTACTTATTGAAGGGTTCTGCTGATATAAATGTCTCTGTAAGGGTACTTAGTGACATGCAATGCTTTCGGCTCCTGGTGGAGTCGTACCCGCTTTTGACTTATATTAGGGGCTTTTGCTAACACTATCAGAAGTGTGGCGTAGTAGTTAGAGGTGCTCTGCTTAGCACACGTTGTCCGTGGTTCGATCTCGCGCTCATGGCTTATCAAGCCGTCCATCTCTCCCGGATCGGTAAGTTTGCATCAGTCTCAGACTTGCCAGGGAGGATAAGCAGCACTGACTTGGTTCAGCGTGAAGCTACTGCAAAGTCATTGTAAAGGCCATACATGCATTCAATCACCTCAAACGAAGTTGGAAATTAAAAGACGATGCATGGCGCATTGCTTATGGATTGATCAACGCCCGAGAGCATTTAGTTCATAAATACCAATATAAAATAAAATCGTTTTAGATGCTATCACATAGCAACAGAGCTTTACACTTAGGAGAGAGGAGCGGACGAAGAATCATAACGTGAGTCTATACAAAATTTTCTGCATGTGTCACTTCAGCATAGGTCAGGCCTTCGACCTGTTAACATCACTTCCTCCCTTATTGCTTTATTCTACTTTATAATTGTTCCTCATTGATTTCGTGGTACGTCCGTGTGGTCAGGGCACAATCCCCTGCACAGAGGAGAACAATACCGGAACCCACCAATCGCACCAGACAAAAATCGCTTCGGAGAAACTCCTCGCTGTTATAGCTGCCGTAAAGCACCAGATTCGCATCAAAAACATGTATTGTATTTCTCTGATGAATGGGTGATGGTGGATTTCCTCTAGCTCCGAAATAGGCTTTATCACAGTTACTCCTCCTCTTCTAAACTATGGGCTATCTCGCCACTTACAACTGGCTCTTGGTCCCTCAAAGCCCACACTATTGCAAAGACTGCGCTTGGATCTTTTTTCTATCGATGATAACGAATTGGATCTTTCACGGCACGACCCTAGATTTTTGGGACCCACCGTCCTCATGCACACTTTCTCCGGTTTCTTCCTCAAGCAAGTTACTGCACTTTTTTCCATGGGATTTCCTCGGGGGGGGGGGGGGGCGGGGCTTCGGGGGGCTTGGGGATCGTAATATCAGTCCTCCGGTGGGGAGGGGACGTCTCTCTATTACACTCGTCTCTCTGCTTCTCCTGTTGCGAAGTTTCACTTTCCTCACTTCGATTTGGGGTTCATTTTTCCACACAATCCCATCGTGCCAATTTTTCATTCGCTTGTTGATTGTTTTATTTTTTCTTATTCGCTTGATTTTCGCTTTGTAATTCGCTTCTTGGCATTTAGCGTTTCTGGGTTTTTCGATCTTTTGTTTTTTGAAATATTTTTCTACCGGCTATTATTTTCCATTTCGCCATAGTTTCGCGTTAGCGCGTATTTTCTCGATTTCCTTTCCACATTCCTAGGTACATTTTCGCGTCCTTCCCTCCCTATTTCTTTAGAATTGGTCCTCTCACGAACAATGCGACTTCTCGAAAATTTTGGTAACTGATCCTAGATTGAACCTTTAAAATTTCAATGATATAGATGCTATTCAAAGCGACAGCCTGCTCATGGAAGTAGCAGCGACTCCTTTCAGCAGTGTGCACTGTATATGCACACATTGCCATCCCCTCTCGAAACGCCTGATAGTCTCGATCGAGACTCAAGACAAAACTCAAGTAAGATCTGATTTTGTGACATTTATTGTATACAGTCAATCTTGCCATGCTGATGCATACCTAAATTTCCTAGATAACGCTTGAAATAAAATCCTGGTTTTACGTGGCAATTGTGTCAAGTTGGGTAACGTTCACCTCTACTATAAAAAATCATTGATTGTGCAAGACTCATGATATCTCGACGCAATCAATGTGTGGAATACATTAGTGACAGTCAGACGGATAAACCCAAATCGTCGCCAGACCCTTGATTGAAAATTTGAGCAACTCCAATCTGCCATTAATTAAGACGCCTATGATCGGATTTCTTCTCGACAAACCCAAGACAAAGTACGGTGATCAAAGATTGCTCAAAACTTATGGAAGAGACAGTCAACAAACGATGAAGATATGATGCGCTGCACTTTCCTGCTATAAAACAGTGTTAAGAAATAGAATAGTATACTAACGAGGCAATGAAAAAACGAGAGCACCTGGTCGATTTCGTAAGATAAACTGAATTGACTCAACAGCTGAGATATCATTCCTATATACCGTCGCCGATAATAACGCATGGACAAGTCCCAAAAGCGGAAAACCCCCATCATGAATGAAAATGAGGAGTTCCATAAAGATGTAGTGAATGACTTCACACTATAAAGAATAGGACTTAACAGTGGTTATGGGTGATTACTGCGCTCAATTATATGACTTTTTAGGTAGTCCGCAACTGAGGCAGAGACGCTACGTATGCTCCTGAACAAATTTCAGTCTGTCGCAGTGGGTGTTCTCCGAAAACTCTAGTTGATCTCGTAGCGCTTTCCTGTCATTGTTCAGCTGATACTGATAAGACTAATGCTACCAATTTCGGGCGCCGATTACCTTAGTGACTCCTAATCGCCAACATTCTTATGAAGAGTAAAACAATGATGAAAAATGCTAATAGTTAAGCACCTATTCAACAGCATTCGGCTGATAATGCATTGTTCTTTACTTCATGCCTACTGCTTATGTCGCGGTTGTTATTCCACGTATTTCCGCTGTTTCTTAAATGCAAGCAGTTCTATCATTTGCATCTGAAACAGATTACTGCCGAAGGCCGTCCTCCAGCGGACAATATCCTGAATGTTGACTGCCATCCTAACATGCGTGCGAAATCTCAAGGAATTTGTTGCTAATGGCTCATATATCTTGTGATTAAGACACATTACGTGTTCTGTTCACCGAACTTCCAACATTTTGGTGCGCACAACGGTGTGTGAAGTTGAGGTGTCCTATTTCAATTCTCTTAAAACGTTATCGAGAGCGCCTGTAAGCAATTTACAGTTAGTTCCACCATATAAATCCTGCTCCATATCAAAAGTGTCAAATATTTTGAAACTTCTCTACAGTTTACATGGGATCATTATACACTATGCTAACACGTTGCTGTCCAAAGTATATATGACAACTTCTGTTTCAAATCAGTTAGAAAACTCTTTTTGAGTCGACGAGAGTGCCGAATGGTGTTCCACTAGTTGGAACTTATATTCTGAGAGGCTGATAAAGTCTGCTGGAGGATTCTTGAGATGTTCGCTTTCTATAGTGCCTGGTCCAAGTATTGTATCACTCGGACTGACAAAAGGTCATGTCACATTGCGAAAAAAGACCATTAAAACGGGAAATATTGGGTTGTACCATAAACTTTCGCTCTATCGTTTCATATTGTTCTTTCTGCTTCAAATCATAGCCAAAAGGGTGTGGCACGTCCAAGAATGTTGCAGCAGTCTTCACAGTAGTAGTGCTGTAATTCCATGCTCTACTTTTATGTCACGTTTCATGCTCCGTGTTCTGGATGTGTTCCAATAGTTTTGTGCTTGGAGACAATGTTTTCTATTTTCTGAGTATAGAGGGGACTGTTCTTTTGACAATTGTTCAACAACAAGCAAACATTTAATGTTGACGTTTATGAAGAACAACTCTCGAAGCCGGACGCAGCAGTGCAACGAAGGAACTAGGGCTGTACCAAGGCTGCCACAACAGGTGTGTAGCTCTAATTTTGCTCCACTACATTATTATCTCTTCTGTCCCTGAAGCAGAACTGCAGAGGAAACGAATTTTCTCTTCGGCGTACTGAAGCGGCCTCTGACGGTGGAAAAAACTGAACGGGTACAATCAGATCAAAAGTTGTGTCATCGTTTTCGACTTTTCTAAGAGAAAAGCACCTAATCTTTACTTAGCAAATAGTTGAATTTCACTGAACATTACATGGTGATTATACCTTTGATTAATTATTTTCCTAGCAAAAAATGGAAATCGAATCAACAAAATCGTCGAAATGAGGAAGAAATTGTGAAACAACCCATTATGTTACTCCTAATTTCATAAAGGGTAGAGGGACGCAGCAATCGAAAGTATAGGACTAGTAATTATGAACGGTTTTTCTCCTATGTTTTCCGGTAGATTTCGCTTTTGGACTGATTCAGACAGAAGCCGTCATGGAAGCTTTGTTTGAGGGGTGTAGTTTTGGAGGGTGTTCTAAGTAATGTGTTATAATTAAGTGTATAGTGATACTACGTGAGCCGTAAAAAAATCCGAAGTCATTAAATACTTTGATATGAAGCAGGTATGACAAAGCGAAAACTGAATTGGCAAAATTGTTTCCAGCCACTCTCAATAACGTTTCAAGAAAACTGAAGCGGGACACTTCAGCGTCAGACGCGCACACCAGATCGTTGAAAGTTGAGAACAATTTGTAGTTTATCGAAATGGTGATGCATACAGCATGCAATACCACTTCATCGATAATCCTCACTAAAACTAAGTTTACATTAGTCATTCTTATGATTCCACTTATCAGCTTTAACTATGAGAGAAAAGCTTAGAACTTTCGGATAGCTGACGAATTCAGCGCGTGGAGGGACATTCGTTTTTGAATAAAAGGAAACTGAGAGCATTGGCATTATGCAAACTATGGTCAGAGATATGTGTCTCGAATAACATTGGTTACTTCTTCCCTTATCCGCACCCATGTTCAAGAAAACATATTTTTCGCTCTTTCCAAGCATATAAATAGTCATTCGACAGCTCAAATCTTTGAAATCTCAAACGATGCATCCTTTTCTTTAAGTGGCCTTTATATAACGCTGTAATGGTAAAAATAAATTTATTTCACACTCAAGTAATCTCCGTTATGCAAGCTTTTCCTGGAAAACCCACTGATTCTTGGATAGCACAAATTTTGATAAATTTCATCGTGTTATGGATTTTCCAAAAAATCATTTCTTACGCTGCAACAACAAGGTTTACAAGATTGCATTTCACATGCACTACGTATGCCTTGCACCGGTATGTGGACGCATGTCCGCAACATTGGCATCAAATCATCGCCTTTGAACAACCAGTAGAGAGCTCAAATCTCAACTGTTTGATGATGTCCTTGCTTTCTGAAGAACATCTTTCAGCACGCTGTAGCAGTAAAAAATAGGATTGTGTTGCATATTTAGGTACTTTCGCTAAACGCAGCTTTTCTCTCAGACTTCGATATAAATTCGATAGCGCAATTTCACAATTCCAATGACATGCGATATTCAAGAAAGACTTTTCAGTGTGTTGTCACAATTAAATGAATACACAAAGCACCACTTTTTTCTGCTTTGAAGAGTCATAATTGTGCTCAAAAAACGTTTTCCATGTGAGACAAATTGAAATACGCAAGTGGAGAAGCAGATTCTATTTCTTTCTAAAGATTTATAAAATTATATCACGCCAGTTTTACTACTTATTACTTCATTAAACTCACTTTCGTGCCTTCGATGCTTCTGTAATGCCTTCTTGAGCGTTCCGCTAGTTCTATGGCACCACTTCCTGAAATTTTTGTACAATCACACTATGCATGTTTGACATCCATGATGCATGCAGCACAGTCGTAAGAGGTACCGCACAGTACAAAGTGTTTGGCTCGATCTCACAACTCCAAACCCACTCTAAACGTTTTTATAAGAGCGACTGGTGCCTTTTCCGTTAGCTGAGCGCCATTTTCACCCTTCAGAAAAAGAATATTCGGAGCTTCTTTTTGGCGACTAGACTATAACCGATAGCTTAAGTCATAAGAATCTGAACGGTGTATCGTGTCTTCAGAAAGGTCTTGTCATTGCGCTGAAAGAGCAGAAGCAGTCTTTTATTTCTCATTGAGAGATTTCTCGCTAGAGCAAAGCTTTTCCTTTCAAGTTTCATTAACCAATCGATAGACAAAATATTATCGAATCCAATGATCTGCTTGATTTCATGCTGGACCTGGTATTAACTGTAACAGCCAAAAGAAGATGGGTTTCGCAAAAAAACGGTTCACTTCAACCACCCTCTCTTCACTTCGATCCACTGGGAATGGCGCATTTTTGTGATCGCTTTTGATGCTTAAATATTCAATCGAAAGCGCAAATCAGAAGAATTTGATTGGTACATTTTGCTCTTAAAAAGACTTTGTTATTGCGCTGGAAGAGCAAAAATAATATTTTGTTTCTCATTCAAAGATTTCTCGCTGACCAAAAAATCCCCTCTGGAGTTTTAGAATTTAATCGATAAATTACATCTTAAGGATTCAAACAATCTATTTAACTTCGAATAATCAACCTCTTATCACGCTGTAACAGCCAAAGAAGATTGGGCTTTGCAAAATTGGAAAAAAGTATTAAGTGCGAAGTACAATTTTCTTTTGGATGTTGCGAAGCATTAAGAAGTCCGTTGAGAAAACCAAAAACATTATTGGATTCCTTGAAATTTTGTCTATCGCTTGGTTTTTGAAACTAAATGAGAGGGAACCTGCTCAGCGAGAAATCTTCAAACGAGGAACAGATTATTATTTTTACTCTTGCAACGCAATAGGACGGCCTTTTCAAGAGCAAAACACACCATTCAAATTCTTTTAGTCTGATCTATTGATTGGTTATTCAATCACTAAAAACGATTGAAAAGAACGTTTTCGCCCAATGGTTCGAAGTGAAAAAAGGATAGTTGGAGTGATCATTTTTTTGCGACACCCAATCTTCTTCGAGCTGTTACAGCGTAATATCGAATCATAATAGAAACCAAATAAATTATTGGAATCCTCATGAGGGGATCTATTGATTAGTTGGAAGAACTACAAAGGAAATGTTTTTTCACCGAGACATCTTTTAGAGAGAAACAAAATATTATTCTTACACTCTCAACGCAGTAAGAAAGCTTTTTTTGAAGATGATATGTACATTCAAATTTCTTTGATTTGTGCTATCAAACGACTATTTGAACATCGAAAGAGATCAAGAAATACGTTTTTTACAAAGAGCCGGAGTGGCGCTCAGCTAACAGAAAAGTACCAAGCCATTTAGAAAAAATACTTACTTTACTTTCTATTACTTCTTACTCCGCTAAACCTACTTTCGTGATATCGAGGCATCTGTGATGCCTCATTGAGCGTTCCGCTAGTTTTAATGGCGAACTCTAATGGCATTCCCTGAAATGGATTGTTCAATCACATTGAGCTTGTTTTGACGTTCATGATGCTTGTAGCGCAGTCATAAGAGATACCGCACAGTACAGGGTTCGATCCCACAACGCCAAAGACACTCTAGGCGTTTACACCCGTAAATCAACTGGCTTCTAATGTGTCCTGATCGGGCAGGAACACTGCCGTAAAGAAAAATGTTTGAAAATTAAAAAGACTTACTTCTTCAGAGTCACCTGTTCCACTCAGGTCTTAGTGGACATTTTACGTATTTCAGCTATACTTGGTTTTATGCGCTGAAATAGTGTGAATAGATGGCGTTTATTGATATTGCATTCCTTTTGCTTAAAAGTGCTCTAAGTGTACCCATCAGGAATCTAGCACAATGTGTATCTTATGTATTAGAATATTAAAGCACTTCAAGTCCTATAAACGATAAGGAGAGAATAAGAAGAATCATTCACAACTACTTCTTATCAATAAAAAAAACAGGTAAAAATAATTTAGGCTCACATGGAGAAAGTTCTGTGGTAAAAAAGACTGAAGGTAGCCTAGTTTGTGAGGAGCCAAAAAATCATCTTGATCGCCAGTATCACTCCTATCGCCACAAATCCGATCAACTGGAACTGGGCAACCTAACCTAAAACTAAGCTCAGGCAGCATAAGCTCAGCTTTACGAAGGAATTTGATTACGTCGAGAAAATTTTGTGAGTATCACGATTTTTATGCTTTAGTCGGAATTTTTTGTTTAAGTAGACAAAAACCTAATTTTTGGCATATGAGACCACCAGTAAAGGTAAGTTAGATAGTGATTTTCGATAGCCTACTAATCTAATCTAATCCACAATTTCTGCCTTTCAATAAGTTTGCATGTTCTATAGGAATGCGTCACAAAGACGATATTTGTACTTAACCATATATTGCCTGAGTTAATGATGAATATGGCTTTTCCTCTCGTCAGTTTATCAATATACTGGCTTGGCTACCTAACAGATTCAGTGTTATCAGTCAATAAAAATTACGGCATGACCGTATTACTGTTCAAAAAGGACAGGGCCTTACAACATTAACAACCGCTGCTCAGTCTGCTTGTTGCTCCTATAAACTTTTCACTTGAGTTATCTTGAACACGTTCAACAAAACACTGGATAAGCAGAAATGCAGTGTTTCATGAAAGATTTGATCAGTGTAGTCTACAATAGCATGATGATAAGATTTGTTGATGTTTCACGACTACACAAAAAAAACTGCTCTGCTTGACTTATATCAATTTGAAGGCTTATGATTCAGTTAGAACAGAAGCGGTCAAAACTCCGGACAGCCAAGGTGCTCCTATTCAGTATATGAAAAGTTTTTGTGAAGTACAAAAATGTCTCACTACCAAAATCATATCATTTTGTAAAGATATCACTATCGCCGTTGAAGGAAAGGCTTGACAAGACGACATTATTCTGCCAAAATTTTGCACTTGCACATCAAATCAATATGCGAATATCAGAATACGACAACATAAAAATCAATGGTCGACAATATGCACCACTTTTGCTTTACTGATGCCATAGTTCTTATAACATCAAGCGTCAATCAAGCGAATTACTACTGCTGAATGATTCCGAGAACATTTATGGAAAGATTGGTCTTCAAGTAAATTCAGAGAAAACGATGTTTATAAAAAATAATTGATTTCCAACACCCCATTCACGCTCATCAAAATATATTCTTGAATAGTTTGACTGCGTTTATGTAGATCCGAAAATTGACATGATGAACGACAGATCTACACAGTTCTTGAAACAAGAGAAAGAGGAGCGGCTTGAAAGAGCTTTTACAAACACAGGGAATGTAGTAAAGAGAGAATAGAAATCCTTAGTGACTTTTTTCATTTATTATAACCCTCATAACATTGGCAGTGAAAAGCTGGCAACGTTGAGATGACCAAGCATAAATAGCTTCTTCCATATGTGAAAGTTCTCTACATTGAACAGGAGACAATGTCATGGGAAAAATTCGAAATAGGAAGGTCACCTATGCACACTGTAGGCAGGTGTTTAGCAATTTGTACTAATATATAATCTACACGAAATTTCTACTTTACCATTCCTACAACAATGCTCTTTCGTTAAAATTACGAAGGAAGAGAAATGATATGCAAAAACTTCCGATCATAGGCGAGATTTAGCAACGATTCCACGGAGCTGCTGCTATTTTTCTGGGCGTAGGCGGCGAAATACCAACAACAAGCGGTTAACACGCTCCAACGCAAAAAGTCCTTCAAAGGGCGCGGCCACGGCAACTACTGTGACATCATCTTGGCTTAGGCCATTCAGTTATCTGTTTGTTCCATAAACAATCGCTGTCGTCACTTGCTCATTGCGATCCTGCCATTACGCTGCTAGTGTTCCACTTCTGTTCTCATGATATCAGTTACTTGCACACCTTGTCGGACTCTAAGCGGAACTTAGGACTACGGTGGTGGACCAAGCCCTTACGGGTTCTGTCTGACCCGCCACTGGGGTTGTGTTCCAGTCCATATATATAGTCGCTCAATATAATTCTGACGTATATAATCACCCACTGGCTCCCACCTCGGTGTTTAGGTTTTGTTTGGGGCAAGCATAACTGCATCCCGAGGTTTGCCGCCTAGTCAAACCCAGCAGTCCTAGCTCACTTCATTCGCACTTATCAGTCTCTTGTCATCGTTACATAGTTCTATATCGTCATGATGTATATTATTGGTGTATCACCGCTGGGATGATGCATATATTTCAGACTGTTGTCTATTACGACTACATTGTTGTTTATAGCGACTACATAATTGTTGTCTATATCGATTACATCACTGTTGTCTATATCGAAGTTGTCGTCTAATAAACCAATCAATCAATATATAAGGTTGCTGTTACATAAACCAATCATTTGTCGTGTCCAATCCATACAGACCGATAATAGCATTCAATCAACCCATCACTCGATCGCACACAAAAGTCTATCCTCACCAGGAAACAGGACGACAAGAAGGACAAGAAGTACTCAGCAGAAAACCTCAACAACACACAAACGCGCAGGATACACATCCATGGCCTCCTACGCCACATGATGCAATGGCCGCGAATCAAACCAGGGTCGCCCAAGTGCCAGGCGATCATTCTACCATTGAAAAACGTTCAACTTTTTGTTTCATCAAAACCGGGAGCGCTGCTACCACTACAGCTCTGCTATCACTTAGTCTTCGATACAAGACATCGCAGCTGTCGGCAAGTAGCCGTCAACCTTGGCATGGTGAAACACATATGTCTCGATGAATTTTCTCTAGTTGGTTGTACAACTCCATTAGACAGGACTAGCTTGGTTTTACTTCAAGGGGCGATACTTATTACTTGAACATTGACTACACAACTGATCTGCCCAAAACCAGTCAAACGTAAGATTTATATGTAACTGTTATTGGCCACCTCTTCACTTCTGACAAGCCATAACCAACTCACGGCTTCGAACAGTTTAATTAGTATTAGTAAGTCCTTTAGCTGCTTTGTAAAGTAAGCACATATTTGATTCGCAACTCAGCAAATCGACATACCTTAGTGGTTCAGCGGTGCAATACTTGTTGGCCAGTAGGCGTATGGGGTCCGATATACCATATGAAGAGCGTAGAGCGCCTCACAAGCGCATGTCGAGCTCCACACTGCTGTCGGCAATTGAAGTGCTCGAAAGAGCGAAAGTTGATTTATATACACGATCGGTGGGGCGTGGTCTGTGATACCGACACTCATTACAGCGGTAGAGAAGCAGAGACTAGAGACATAGCGTGCGAGTGAGTGGGATGCATCAGACATAGACCGCTTGCTTGATGCTAATTGTCAATTGATAACAAATTATTTTTACGTCACAATCAGTTTTGTGGATGTCGGTATTGGAACAACCACAACAAAGCATTCTTCTGCCTTATCCTCTCATAATATTATTCGGACTGAAGTGACTAAATGTCAGGTTTTCTTTCCACAATGGCTACAATTGCCTGTAGAGCAGAGAACACCGCTAACATGCCTACATCTAGTCTCCTAATATTAATGAGTCGCTCAAGCAACAAAAATTGGTCTCAGTCCTCGCAGACGCTCCTGTTGACGATATAGGCAGACAGACAATCGGTTAGAGATCACCAAATCATCTATTGCGTTGAATGTTGCTGTGATGGAATAAGTGCACTGTCATATAGATAAGATGTACTAAAAACCAAAGCGACTACGAAACAGGGCAAAATTTTCAAAATTTTTCTCCCTACAAATATTACAGCTTGAATGACGGAGGGAGTGAAAATCAACAGAAAAATATTCATAATAATTAAGTTTTGGTTACCATGTCCCAATTGAATTAATAGCTTATAAAACACTATTAATCATCTGTAAACTAAGACGAAGATAGGGAAAGAACAATTAAAATGAAACAAATAAGCTTCAGTGGCTCACCAGTCATTGATGAGCCTGATTTTGAACTAGTTAAGCAATTAACATTTCAGTCCGTCAGGTTAGGGATTGTAGCATTTTCATATAGTAGAAAGTAGGGATGGTGAGAAATTACGGCAGGATACGTAGAAAACGGATATCACAAAAGTAAGTAGCAGGTCAGCGAGGAGAGCAATAAATTTGTCAAAGGATAGTTCACATCAGCTATTAGGGCTAAGAACAGTTTGTGGTAGAGATCTGCAAATATCACATTAGAGCTAAATAAAACTTTTACAGAAAGCATCCTTATTTGTATTTTAGGACATGAAGAACAGATAGTCTATAAGTGACAAACGAAACCCATGGGTAACGTAGCGTGAGAACAGCCTGCTGAATGAAATGTGGTATCTCGAACCATATGAGTCGATATGTTGTAATTGGAATGATATCTTTGGAAGAAAAACCATAGCGATATTATTGGAATGCCAAAAATTTCATCAATATACATGGACAGACGTTGCTTATGAAGGCTCACATGAGAAATATATAATTAACGGATATTTGAAAGGAAAAAAGGGATAAAACAAAGAAAAACAAAATAGAAAAGATTGTGACTTCGAGATATAGAGAGACTAATGGACGTTGTTGCTGTTGGTTTTTGTCAAAATTTTAGTTTGATGGTCATACGGATCGTAAATAGGTAAGAGACAGATTTCTGTTCTAAAAAATATGCATGAATGGTCGTGGAGGCACTTATAAGTCGTACGAAGTTATCTACAGAATGTAAGAGCGGAATGCCAAAAACAGTAGATGAAGCAACGGGCAAGAAAGAGGATGGAGTGCATAAACAAGAGCACGAAGAACTATGGTGAGAATCAGCGAACACTCAGAGATTGCTGAATTCAATCTTGGAAGGGAGAAAAGGAATACCTAGGAGAGCGAGTAGAGCCATTTGATGAGATTGAGATGAAATGTAAGACGATAATATGAGTGAATGTGGTAGCTGGTGATAAGTGAATATCATAAAGAATATTGCGGCTTACAGAAATCGCCAAGCAGTTTTTTGAGCGTCAGCTACAGCTGCTGAACATGACCGTAAGATGGATTTTAATGATACTCTTTGACAGAACAATAAATAGCAAAATTTAGGTAATGCTCAGTTAACGTTTTCAGTGCTTTGGAGACAACGAGTGTACTGCTCTATTTCACAATCTTAGTATTCGATAGCTTAGATCTCGATAATTTTGATATTACATTTCATTTCTGCAATGACCTTTTGAGGGCTATTACAGTGAACTAAACAGGTTTTCTTTTGACAAAGCTCTTTTTTAAGTTTTGACATAATTAGAGACTCCAAATATTGCAGATTTTAGTAATTGCTTGATTTCTGAAAAAGGTTTTATATTGCGCCGTAGAAGCCAAACAATCGTCAGGCTTCGCACTCAGCGCGTATACTTTATTAGCCGTGCACTTTTTGCTCCACTACGGTATGTGGAAGGATCGATCATTGCAGCACTCGCAATAGCGACAACCACCGCACGTCAGTTGTCATTCGAATGTTTCCCGGTGCTCATCAAATTTACTTAACTGTATTTCGTTTACTTTGTCGAGTAGTAGAGAAGATGCAGCCGTGTCCTAACAAAACCATGGTGTGCTACCAGCCAAATGTCTATGCAAGATATGCGTTCAAATAGAGCGCGACTTTTGCTCACGATCTGTTTGACGATGCACAGAATTTAGTATCGTAATGGTAGGCTTAGAGTTGAAAATTAGTTCGAGAACACTCGTTTACTCAAAGGCTGCAAAACAGGCAGACGTAATAAATTTGGTTTTTAACATTCCACTATTAACCACCGCCACAGTTTTGTGGACCACAGCACAGATATTCACACTCAAGGAGGCTGAAGGAACGTGGGGATCAGCAAAAAGGCGAATCGTCATCTAGGCACCGCGTGTCACCTCTCGAAGGCGTATTTGTTGTATTCATATGGCGTCGCAAGATCAGAGGTAGCAATATTTTCGATTATCTTAGATGCTTAGAAAATTTGGCCTTATGTCTGTCAAATATTACCTCTGCTGTAGATTTGTCAATTTAAGGCTAAAAGGATACCTCTTGTCCCGAGTATTTTCTTAACACCATGCACAAATTTCAACATATCCGGTCGTTAGTATTTGAGCCAGTATGTCATGTTGTCTGTTGAATGTGCTGACTCAAAGTTATGACGGTCTTAACAGTCGGGTGGTACCCTTCGTCTTTAGACAATCCTGTTGCGGCGCTCAGCCCCTATACTAAGGGTAGGCGGCGACCAACATTTTATTCTGTATGTCAAGCGAAACTACCACTGAACACACAGTGTTGTACATTCGATTGCTCTTGGCCTACATCTAGTATGGCTGACTGAGCGCCCCGAGAGGATTGGCTAGAGACGAAGGGTACCGCACGACTGATGAGACCGTCAAGGTCGAAACACGTGTATCGGGCTCTCTATAAGTCAGCCCATTTAACAGACCACATGACATGTTGGCTTAAATAATAATGACGAGATATGTTGAAACAGTAATTTTCAATTTAAACTGGTTTGGTTTTTTTTTTATTCAACAAAATCAAAAACACCGTTAGATGTAGTCAAAGACCAAGCTTTCCACAGCCTATCTAAAAATGTGGTCATCTTGGCTTAAACGATTCAAGTCCCCTCCTGAATATATGTGTAGTATTGTATGGTTTCAAAGTGCTGAGGTACAGCACCTCCATCTTCTGACCGTTAAAACTCCGTTTATTGTAATATAAGGCAGCATCCAGTGGCATTTTCTAGTTCCTCGAGTGAAACTCCATCCAGAAATCTGATCATCTTGGATGATCCATTTGCACTTGAAATTTTAGCAGCCTAAGTAGAATCTCAATGCTAAAGATGTCGTGTAAAACACCACTTTTTCACAGCATCTGAATTTCACTCTAGTTCCATAAACATCGTGATTTCACCTTAATGACGAAAACTAGTACATTTGGTAGCTTGCATTTTAATAGATAACTTGCGCTTGTACCGCGTACTAACTTTGTAACGTAGCCATTCATTGTCGGCCGCCATCCATCAAGATTACCACACGTAGAATTAGGATCTGCACGGGACACTTCTAATAAGTTATTTCTTAGAACAATGGTCCTAACTGTCTCGATCAAGAGTTACTGAATTTCTCGAAATCTCAAGAATTGAGATAATCTGTTACAAAATAGTCTGACTCTCAAGGAATTGCATACATGCGATAAGTGCTAAAATCAAAAAATTTAGTGCACGTAAATGTTTCGCACTTCTAGAATGAGTCGATTCGTTACAGAGGATTATACCCGATCAGCATGTCCTCTATATTGATGACACTGTCAAAGTTTTGAGCACAATTTCTGCTATCGAGCAGATTGCTTGAAACCACTCATATAAAGGGAAAAAAAATGATAGGTTTCACGATTCCTATGCATTCCTTCCTAACTTCTAGAAAGATACCAAGAAACAAAATCTTTTTCAAAAATGGTTAAGACATATTGATAGAGAACGTTACTTATCTGTCAGAGATGTGTTTTCTATCCTCGAACTACAATTTTGACTGAAAATGCACAATAGACCATGTTGCGCTCGTATCAAGCAGCTCATACTACGATTGCACAAGGAAACGAATACTATCAAAAGAGCATTTTGCTACAGATGGTATCTAAATATGGTGGGAAATTCATTGGTATGAGCGTCATTAGCATTTTTAGAGAGTTGAATTATCAGTTAGACAAAAAGTCGTTTCACAACACAAAAAAGAAAAAATTCGTTTTTCCAGAAAATTAGATCCATTTGCTATGCGTTCGGATGAGTCGTCTCACATCAAATTCATTTTGTTTGCTCTGTCTTTTCTTTCCTACTCATATTTCAACTCTCCAAATAGACTTTCATTGCTAAAGATGTCTTTTAAGAATCGCTGTCCTAGCATCTTGATTCAAGTGTACCGATATAAGCACAACATAATCACACATGAGTTAAGAAAGCTTACATTTTTAGTAGGCCTCATTCTAGACGAAGTTAAGCCTGGGTTGTGTACTAAGCTTTGCCAAGGTTCCGCACTGTCGGCCGCTATTGTTGGAGATGATTGCAGGAGAAGTTAGGGAAACCGTATGAAAGTCCACATTTAATAATTCGATGATTCGAACAGTAACTAAACAAGAGTTTTCGCGTTTCTGGAAATTTGGAAGGCCGAAATGTTATATTATAGAGTAGTGTACAGAAAAAAACACAATACATATCCGTGTAGGTCAGGGAGGAAAAGTAGTTGAGTGCGCGTAGATGATTTCGTATTTTCTTGGGAAACTGAGTTCAGTATAAAAGTTGGACTTTTTCTGGACATAATTCGTCATGATTATTCACTATTCACCTTTTATCTTTCTCATAATTGATTCCTTTCATCGCATTTATCGTCTACGAATGTTTTTAAAC
The DNA here is from genome assembly GCA_019055375.1 of Parelaphostrongylus tenuis. NCBI lineage: Eukaryota > Metazoa > Nematoda > Chromadorea > Rhabditida > Metastrongylidae > Parelaphostrongylus > Parelaphostrongylus tenuis. Next base: position 38,251 of record JAHQIW010005539.1, on the reverse strand, counting down.
ATTTCCCACGTTGTTTCGACTGCCGCTTGAGAATTTTTACTTCTTTGTAGATGTTAAAATGCTGAAACAGACTTCTTGCAATCTTTAAAGTGATCGCGTTAAGGTGGGAGTTGTCTTAAAAGGCCAAAATGACTTACTGTATACGCTCTTACCCTGCTATATGAGTACATTCGGAAGCCATCAACTATTCCTTATTTGAAGTTTTCACAGGTGGCGATGATTTAGCATTATTTGCCTCAGATCCTATATTCCGGGTTAATGGAATTAAATAACCAAAACAGTTAAAATAATAATCAATCTATGCAAGCATAAATGTTGAGAAAAGAATGCAAAGAGCGATTTTGACTTTTGCACGGCCTGATGCGGGTAATTTAAGCATACACCTCTAAGGCCTAATGGGTACTGAGGTAAGCCTCTACCTCTTAGAGGATATCATGTTCTTCACTACCAGATGTTAAAGCCTTTCCACAACAAACATTAATTAGAATGGAGGCCCTTAAGTAAAGTGCATGCAGAACATCATTTAGTTCAATCCACCTCCTAGTGCCTAAAATTAAGTCAAATTACGCCCAGCAATACAGTGCTGCATTTCCGCATTTGATAATTTTATATCAAATAGAAGTGACGAAAAAAGAATATACACGATCGTTGACTATATTATTATCACTTTTAAAAACGTATTGTACACACTCATTTTGCTAATATAATAATGAAACTTCCAGCAAAAGTGCTGAGCGGATAAAATGAGTGTGCTAGTTGATCAAATATTTTTTGAAGATTCCCAAACGACAGGAATCTTCTACTTCACCTCTCTCCTATGACAATGTTATGATGTTATAAACATATATCCGATGATGTTGAGTGCTATGCAAAACCGCCGACTTCAGGATTCTGCATATCCCCAACATTATCAGATATGATAGATCTATTTATGATATTATTATACGCTACAAAAGGCAGTAGAATAAAGCTGGAAGTATAGAGTATATCCAACAGCTGCCAACCTAATTGGATTGAGTGTCGTTATATTCTTACCAGACCAAACCCGTCTATTGTTGGTTGATGACAGCAAACTCTATTTTGCAGAAAGAGTGATAGCAGAAGAGCAGCAGCCTCAGTGGAGCGTTGGTAGTACTCACTCGTAGTAAAGGTGGAAAGCGTGTTTAACTCTGTCCTCAGCTTTAGACTATTGCATATAATTCATCGCTATTGAATACACAGTTACAACATCGTGACACTGCTCGAAAAGGTGGTGAAATAAGGAATTTCGCAGATAAATTAATGTCAATGGCCCTCAGTTTGGCTGTTTGATTTGTTATCTATTAAATAGACCAAAACCGTCAAAGGTTCATTTTTCACAAATTTGATATATAATAAGGAAGAGTGATAGCGCTTCGACAGCCTTAGTGGTCTAGTGATATCACGCGCTACTCAAAAAGCACGGATTCAACTTTTCTTGGGTCAGAATTTTGCATATCACTCGAATATTTGGGCTTCATGTTTCGCACAATTTCACGCGTTCATTTGTTGGCTCTGATAAAATTTGCCCGCCCTGAGGCTTTACCGAAATATTGAACTCATTGTTAAGAACTTGGAAGCGCTTGTTACGAAAACGTGCACATAAAGCAACATGTTGTTCTTCGTAAACAGCGCTTTTTTAAGATTTGAGCGGACATTTTTGTATTCTTTATCAAGATTGGAATTTTTTTCAATGATGTGTTTTAAAAATGCTTTTCAAACCCATGTTGTCTATAGCCAACCTCTGTTCCACATTAACATTGTAACTGCAGCAATGTTTGAACTATTTATCTCACCAACACTTTGTCGAGGATCTGCTTGGCTGTACCACTGTCTTTCTCTCAGAGCAAAAAAAACCTTCTCGACAATGTGAACATTTCAAGATCGTGATCAATTGTAACATGATAAACACCGCAAGAGGCGGTCAAGTAAATTCATTTGCTGATTGATTATATCCAAGATCGTTGATTATTATAAAATACTTGGGCATTGGACAGGAGTTGAGCCCAAGTTTAACCTTTTCCTGAAGAGAATGCGTAGATTTAGTTACAAAGTCTCACAGGTAGTGATGTCTTTTAAGAGACCCGTGATTTTGGGTTACCTAAATTTTTCTGTGCCGCCCACCATAATCACACCAGAATTAGATCTAATTTGTAGAAAATTGCTTACTGACTGAGAAGTCATCTTGTTGGCAGCTCAAAAAGGCCATGAGTTTATGCTTTCTCTTGTCTTAAACATCATTTATAGCCGTTGCCTTGGCGTGTCAATGATTGTGACTGTAATTGCAACTTAAATCTTAGCTCTCTAATTCATCCCCAAACACCATGGTAATTCATTCTGCAAATATTTCAGCTTCATGAATTTGAATATATCCGATGTATCTATTTTTTGAGCCACTCTGAAGGAAAAAATTTAGAAAATTCAGATCCTCGGTGGTTGTCAACCATTCAATGATCTACGCATACAAAGGAATAAAACTCTTACAGCACCCAAATTTGAATGCAGAATGGCATTGAACAGGTCCATTGGAGCCTTTCTGTATCGTTTCTTTTTACGTCATTATTTTCTCGTTCATATAGTTTAAGAAGAGGTTGAGTATAGTGGAATATCCGTTATACAGGACAACTGGAGTGCTCTACACAGTAAATTCATTAATTTCAATTCTACTTCTTCTTTATGTGGAGATCAAATACATTTTCTGCTCCACGCTCTATCGGAATATCAAGGTAAATGGTTTCTAACAATCCATTTAGCTCATAGTCTTGAACACATCTTTGGTTAATAAAATATAAATTTCAAAAGCACGAATATTGTACAGTTCTCTAGTAAAGAAAGCAGCACAAACGTGGTAATAATCAGTATTTGTTCCCTCGGAGACTTTTGAATCTCAAAAGCTGAACTTAGTTGTCATTTCATCGTAATATAAGGAGGCCAACATTAACAACTGTTTCCTCTAATTGCAGATCATTTTGCTACTGTATTATTCTTTGAGAGTGTTTAATTCAACGGCATATTCCTGTACCAGGGTGAAATCCATTGTTTTAATTCATAAGTATTTAAAATTCTCAGCTAGTCTATGCGCAGCCCAGTTATATTTTTTCGAAGATGCCAATACGTTAGAGAATATGATATTTTGAAAGAAGATTTTAGAGATACTCAGAAAACTGCTTTCAGATTCATGGATTGAGTATTTCATTAATGAGCGAGGCCTCATGACTTATTTTCGACGCCTTTTACGTATATGTTGCTTACCATCTAAGCATTTTTCTTTCACATCATGGCATGCTGAGATGATAACACTCATCGAAAAGTTTTTTATTCCTCTTCACGCATGATAATTTACGTCTTCTAAATGATTTTCAAAATAATCGAGAGGTGTCCCCATAATACATTTTTTTGAAACGGATAGATATCTAATATTGTTACAAAAGCCAAAAAGAAGTAGCATATGCACATTTCAAAGGTCAATACATTGCCAAGAGATGGCTTTGAGCTGAGCAGAATCCAACAGAATTTCGAAAGATGGGAAGTACTTAATCATGATGAACTTTGATGGGTGATGTACGTCCAGCTGACAAAGAAGTTCACAGATATTTTTAATATCAGGCTGCTCGAGAATTTAGAAGCATCTTTTTTGTGATCGAACAGATATACTTGAGTCCGGAATAGTTTTCTGGCCGAAGAAAAACTGTTGAGTTCGGTAATTTTTCAGCAATGAGTGGCAGCTTTAGTTGTGTATGTTGACAAATTTCTGAACTTCTTTAGACAATACATTAAAAACGGAAGAATTCTTGGGCGTCGGCTTCGTTTTTGAGGCAATTCTCGTATGGAAAGTATTGGAGGTTTTCGATGAAGTGATAAATGGTAGGCTAAAGATCACCTAGTATGGCGGACAAAAGAGTCTCGTTAAATATCCCGTCTAACGTTATGGCTCCTCATGAGCAAATTCTACTTTCTGTGTACTCTAGACTCTCCGATAGAACTGAAATTGCGCACAATCTATCAAATTCTTCATTTTCGCTCTTTTTAGCCGTTTAAATATGATTTGCCCTCAATCCTCAGTCGGAGGCTGAACACACGGTTCAACTTGCTATCTGTAAAACCCGGGCTTAATTACACCAGGTGGATTTCAATTCTTGCATATCTCTCAGCATTCTTAGCTTATAGTAAAGATTTAACAACTTAGGTCAGGCTACATGTTCAAGAATTTAAGAGTTTATTTATTATCTAACTAGATCACAGAAAGTCACACACTACTCCCTCTTCCTCAAAATCGACTCACCGCAACGAATCTTTCCAAACCATCATTCCACTAGTGTTGGTTGACACTTGGCAAGTCCCAAGCCCCCATACATGTTGCGCTCCATTTGGGCTGCATAAGGCCTCAATTTGATTTATGCAGGAATGAAATTAAACCTGTAAAGTTGCTGTTTCTATATCTGTCATTTTAACTATTTTCATTTTCCAAAAGCGCAACAAAATAATCAAAAGCAATGTCCTTGTTAAAGGCACCGCACAAGAAGAATGATGTTCCAAATCGAGTAAAAATAGAGGAACGAACTAATCTCTTAGTGACCTCTTCTAAAATCTAGCGTTGAACTCGGCATCACGATATACCCTTCGCTTGCTTGTAAATGTCTGCTAGTGAAATGATCTTGATCACATCAATTTGTTCTAGTCGCAATCCTTAGACCTGCTATCCGTTTTCCTTATTAACTCTTTAAATTTAATTTCAAAAATAATGGCTATGCATTCGGTAGGTTTCAGCAAAGATACTCCGTCGCTAACTGAGATTTACACGTCTGCCTCACTTCTATGAGCGACCTTAGTGTAGTACTGCAAGGGTTTGAGTGTCACAAGGACACTTTCAGCAGCATGAAGAAAAAGTGGAAAATAGTGGATTTGGATTCCCAGCCTAGTAGCAATGTGCATCGAGTGGAGTGTAGCGACGATTTACTCCAACAGATACGAAAGCAATGGTATCGCTCTTGGTGTGTTTCTTCTTACGTTCGCGGTAATTCATTTCGCTATATAATGGGCACTGAAATTTTCCTTTTAACTGCTCTTCAAGGAACAATGATGCCAGTAAATTTGCCAATTCAAAACTGTCGCAACAATTTAAAAATTTGACTTTCTATAAACCTTGGCATAATTATTTGTTATATGAAAATCGAGAAAACTTATTTGATTAGCTGACGCGAGGTTGGTAAATTAGTCGTAGAAGTTCGGCTGACGTATATAGGCAACCCGCCTTCTTCACAGCTTGGGCGTATGCCGTATTAGTCTAAAAGAATGATTCGGATGGTTTATTTATATGCGGCCTAAGGTCAAGTCAGAAGATCAAACGAAGAAAGGGCGCAAGATCTCGTGTTATGGTGACGCACTCGTCCTTCCGGTTCATTTCGGATTTTTGGGCGTTTATCCAAAATGCCTCAAGAGTCTTGCGCGTGGATGTTTTTCATTCCTGCACTAGGATTGTGACAGTCACATCGAAATCGTTGTTGTTGTGTTTTTGCGCCCTATGTAAATCTAGAGGTTTAGTTTTATCCATTTCAGATTCACTATCTAGATGTTCTTTAATGCGGATGAAATGTGGTCTACCCGTTTCGCCTATGTATTCTTCCCCGCATGCTTTACATGTTAATAAATAAATTGTGCCCGATCTCGTACAATCTTCCTCTTTTCCGTTAGGGCAGATCATACAGTTTTTGGTGTTGTACAATCGATCATAAAGTCTTTTGCGGATCAGCTGATGACGTAGGGTGGGAGGTGGGATTACATGACTACCACGGAATTTTCAAAACCACATCCTTTTAGGCACCTTTTAACCGCGCTTCTAATTTCCTTTTGATATAATGGGCAGTTTGAAGTGGAACTCTACAGGTGCGGAGTATTCTTCTTTTAAACCTAATTGCACTTTTAAATATTCCCGAGTGGCGAATGTTTTGTAACCGTTTGGAAATGGCAATTTTTCGTACCAAGTCTAGTGATTCGTTCCTTTCCTCTTCTCCTGTGCAAACGCTTTAAGCTGCTCGAAACATGTTTTTCAATTAGTGATTTTTTCATGTTCGAAGGATGAGAGGGAAGGTGATTGACCAAAATGTTCTTGTTACTTGGTTTTCGATACCATTTTATACTATAGCCACTATCCAAAAGCTTTACTTGCATGTTTAAGAGTGGAAGCCAGCTCCCGTTTGAAACCTGAAACTCAGATCCGTTGAACATTTGAAGCCTTCGTTGTGGTGACGTGAGGCCGCACCTTGTCGCAAAGGGGAATTCGGCTCTTTTACAGGGCTTGAGAAACCTGTTGAGGACCAATGGAAACAGACCACCATGCAGTGACCATGACCTTTTGAAAGCGTGATTTTGGCTTCAAGATTGCTTTGAAGCTTCTCCTCGGTCTAACCTTGAGCTGATCATCGCTGATCCTCGTACATTATTCACTTTTTGTTGGAGATGACAATCAGGGCGAGAAATGGTTTGCGATTGCTGCGTAAAATAAGAGAAGACCACGCTTCAAAACGACGATTTTTGATTTTCGGTAAGACTCATGATGGACTCACCTACCAAGCTTTTTTGCCATTCCAATTTACTTCAGTTGGCTAACTACCGTAGAATAATCGGAATTCATTTTATTTGGCCGCCTATCGCGATGTTATAATGTTATAATACAATGGTGTAGAGTGGTGTGCAATAACAACTCAAACGTTTTTTGCACACCACTATACACCATTGGGCTTATTATAATACCGTAGAATAATTGACGCTGAGTTCTTCTGCCAACATCTCGCGTAGTCTTGAGAGAGTAAGCTTCTGTGATCGCTCTCAAATGGTTGTTCTTCTTCAAAGGTTCTTGTCTCTTAGGCTTAGGCTTAGGCTTTGGTTTCGGTTTAGGCTTCGGCCTAGGCTTAGACTTACGCTTCGGGCTTTGGGCTTTGGGCTTAGGCCTAGGCTTATGCTTAGGCATAGGCTTATCTTGGCTTTGGCTCGTGTTTCATCTTAGTCACGCACGCACACACTTACACGAAAATGCATCATTCGCCAATATCGGCTTGTAGTTGAGTCGACTGACAGCCGACTCAACCCGGTTGTCAACTGAATAGGGGCCTAGAGTAAGGACTTCGCTAATGCAGCTTGAATTCGCAACTTCGAGGCGTTATCGAGTGTGTTTTTAGCCATTTATGCAAATCGCGCAATCCACAACTATTTTTGCACCTCGTTACTTCTTTTTGCCCTAAATCGCCTTAAAAAGCAACGAGCACGTGGGAGGATTTCACTGTTCGCCTATACATGACACTAGCTATCTTCGAATGTAGATTTTTTCGCGAAAATTTTTTATAAAAGATGTGAGAGTAGTCAAATTTTATCTAATATTTGCAGTGAAGGTGACTTTTGAGCTCGAGAGTAAGGAAAAATTACTAGCCATGTAATAATTATTGTATTTTCTTTTCGGATTCTCCTCGATCGCATTATTAGCTTTTCATTGGCAAAACAGTAGATTCATGCGATGATTGATAGAATCACCGTCTTCTTCTTTTTTTCTCACGAGAAATTTTTCTCACGACAAAGAAATCGATGTGTGCAGAGCGAATTGTGTGATTTTCGCTGTTTCAAGGTTTTTTTTGCTTTATTTGGCAAAAAACTTTGAAAGTGCTGTATTCATTTGATAGATCATAACTTTTTTACTCTCTCATATGCTTTTAATTTAGTTATAAGTGTCTTCTGCAGAGAAAAACTCTCGTTGACTACGCAATCGAACTGAATTGGGCAAGCAATGAATTGTATTGCATTGCACAGAAGGGGATCACAAGGAAAATCTTTAGTTTTACTCTTCCATAGTACTATACAAGACCCAAGAGCTATCATAGTAAATAGAAATTGAAGAACATCTGGTTATTTATCAAATGATTACGCATGCTGTATTCGATAACAGTTCATTGATAACTCTCCGAGTATAACTAAGTTTATAACAATCATTCGTTTGATTTCAGTTATTCGGAGTTGATGTAAGTGAGAAAAGGTTGAGTACTCGTGGACACTGAAAAAATCTGAGAGGTAAGGACACACTGCTTGAATAAAAGGCTCAGAAAATCTGCATTATGCAAACTATTGGTCAGAGATACGTGTCTTCAGAAAAGCAATCTCGCTGCTTTTTTCCTATACGCACCGACCTTCAAAAAAGGCACTTTATTCCTTTTTCAGGATTTAGTAATCATTCCTCAGCTTGAATATCGAAAATCTGAAGGGTATGTTTTATTTTTCAAATGGTTATCACATTACGCTATAAGTATGAAGTAAAAATTTTAGCACGTATATGTAATATGGCAACCAATTTTCGAGGCGATCTCGTTCGCTGAGCAGGAGCTTTTTAGAAAAGTGTTAGTGATCAAATGGAATTTAGTTTTATTTAACCGCCTTAACGGTGATAAAGTTGTATATATATACCCAAAAATGCTGAGTGATGTGCAAACTTTCACATTAGACGGGACTACAACCCTCATCTTGCTTCATCCTTGAGCGCGTGCTCTAACCCGTTACACTACTGACACGCATTTTGCCCACTACTCTTTCTACGCTACAGCGCATCTATCTGCAAGCCGCCAGCTGTCAGCGGCCTGGCCCGGGTAGTCGATCTCGACATTGAACCCAGTCACACTGACAGATATTGGATATTAAAGAATAAATAGAATGCGCGAGCTCTCGGATAGAGTGAGTTGCGGGTCCTAGTCCTGTCTGACGCAAAAGCATCTTGCATATCACTCCACATTTCTGAGTGCTAGTAATCATGCGACAGCCGAAAGCTCTGGCTATAACTCTGCGCTGCCGATTTTTCATTACACCCTTTTATAGCGCTATAGAAGCCAGGATGGAATTTGCTTCTCACTCTCTTTTCGTCTTCATTTCTATCATACGCATAATTCGCTATAGGTACGAGAAGTCTATCAGAGTGTAGACATTTTTCGATTAGCATCAGAATTCACGATTTTACGTGAAGTTTTTGTCGATGTGGTAAAGAAATCCTATTTGAATAGCAATATTTAGAACGCAATCAGTTGTTCCCCTCCTGCCGTGGGTTGGCCGGTAAGCAATGCCGCCGAAAAGATTTATAGCTGAGTAAAATGTGAAGGAAAGCCACGGTAACGATTTGTTACTAAGGTAATTGCCTAACCTACCGTGTAATTTTCGATAGTGATACGCCGCACTAAGAGTTAAAAAGACTGCATCCATTGTTATTTTATTAAAGGTTTTTCACCGCATCGACAAAAACTATAGATAGTAACATGGACTTCAATACTAAGGAAGATTTCCTACACCTGATATGCTCTTCGTTTTTCCAGAAATTTATAGTCGTGGTAAAAATGAAGACAAAAAGCGAGTGAGGAATGAAGTTTCATTCTGAATGCTACAGAATTACAGAAGAGTGTTTCGAAAAGCCGTGACGTGGGGCTGCAGATAGAGCTTTGTGCTTTAAAATATTCACTAACACTTTTATGGAAAATTTTTGTCCAGCGAATGAGATCGGCTAAAAGTATGTCGCCGTCTAACATATAAGTGCCAAATTTTCTTTTACACTCAAGCATCTTTAGCTGAACAGATGTTTTCATTCAGACTTTCAAAAACATTCGATAGCCCAAATATCAGCGATGTCAATGATGAATCTGCTCTTTAAAAAAGACGTTTTAGTGCGTTGTTACAGTTAAAAATTATTGTGCTTACACTCGAAGCCATGTCGATCGCGCAGCACAATTCACAAATGGCGTGCGGTGCGCGACGAGTGGCAAACTCAAAATTCCCTCAACTCTAACAACACACTAGAAAGTTTTCCTCTAAAACTAGGCATACCATGTCATTGAATTTGTTATGAGTTGCGCTAACGAATATGTGTAAATGCCCGGGAGAAAAGCCGTGTCCAGCGAAAAATACTCAGATATACAAACACAGTTTAAATCTTGTTGCCACAACTCAGCAAGATGCTTTTCTTCAAAAGACAAGTGCATCATTGAAATCCTCGGATTCGAGTTACGAACGATTATTGAACGGCGACGCCTTGATGCTGATGTTGTAATATTTATCCACATACCGGTAGAAGGCATACGCGCCTCATGTTAAACGCCATCTCAATTTCAGTGTCACAGCGCAACAAAAAGTTTCCTTGCAGAATCAAAAGCACTACTAAAATTGCCGAATATTGTGCTATCGAACAATTGTTGAACTTTTTGAGGAAAAGCTTTGTTCATAAAAACATGCTTGAGCGTTAGATAGCATTTCCTTTTCACTGTTACATTGTACAAGGACCTTTTCTAAAATAAAAGCACTTTGAAATTTGAGATTAAAGTTATCGAGTAAGGGCTAAAGTGTCTACAATGAGCGAAAAAATAATACGTTTTTCTGAATATGGGTGCTGATAAAGGAAGTAGCGTATCACACGCAATGCTAAACCACGCGCTCTTCCCACACTTATCGAGCTACATATTGGAATTACCTCCACATAGACCTCTATTAGAGAAGTTTTGGTTTTGAGAGATGTGCTCTCAAGTTACGTCCTCACAAATGAGGCTATACAAATGCACAATAGAGGTTGGAAGTTTGTTTATTTGTTTACAACGACGTGATATTATCGTTGAGAAATGAAGGATTTCAAGAGAATTAATCACTTTATAATCAGAAGCATTTGTAAAGGGATCATTCGTAATATTTCATTTTTTATGTAGCGACAAGATACCTCTGACATATGAACTTTACCTATAATTATCAATAAACCACCTATGACGTCCTGGCGGCGGGGTAACATTTTGAGCGTGAAATGTGATCTTTTTTTCGCCCTTACAGCGTTTTAGATAACATTACATAAAATGAGTTTTGTCATCAAATTCTCAATATTTATGATATCCAATGATTAATGAAACGTTAGTGAAGAGCCCTTATCGAAGCCCCAGCCGAGCAAATGGAGAAAATTGAGTGTTAAACATGGTCTTATTTTCGCTGCTGCAACGTAATTAAAAATCTTTTTTGAAAAAAAGAAAGTTGTTGGAATCGCAAAAAATTTAAGCTTTCAAGTGATCACCAAATGTCTAGGCGAAAACTTTCATGCAGCGAGAAAGGCCTTCAGACAATCGTGCACCTCACATGCTATACGTCGTCCCGTATTGTTAAATTGTAACAGTACTGCGCTCATAGTCACTCGTAGTTGACATTCAATAGCAAAGTAAATTCCCTAATTTTTCGTGGACCGTTTTATTCCCATTTCAATCGCAGTAACATAGAGTAGACCTCATTAGTAACACTGATTTAACATCTAAAAAAGTCTCAATGTTTACAAAGCGCTTCTTCACCAGTTTTATTTCAGAAAATGGATCTTTATAACAATATTCAATACTTATTTTCCAATCTAAAGCTGTTTGATATTTTCCTCTACCACAGGACGTTCAAGTAAGTGATAAATGATTACTTGACACATGTATTATGCTATAAAGCGTTCAAATTAGTTCGGTCCAATCTGCTTGTATAGGGAATCTGTAACATTGTAAACCCATTCAGGATAGGATCGAAGGCCATGTTTTCATTGGCAACCAGCTCTCATTAGTCTGCTATAAGCTCACACTATTGAGAAAGAATCATTAATCGTAACAGCTTAGTCTCGTAAAACTGTAGTTCAGCGGTTATGAAAATTTAATTTTCTTCAATTTTAGCAAGGGTCATATTTCAAGATGCCGACAATGGACAACAACGTTCGGCGGAATGAGAGCACTTTGTAGAGTCCTTTTAGAAGCAGATGTCAGAAAATCGTGAATAGTGATAAAACGCATGAATTGATGCTTTTCACGGGTTTCAGAGATAGAATGAACTCTATTAGTATGCGCTTAATAAAAGACATTATTTATCCCGGTAGCGTCGACTCCCGCTTTCACTTTTGAACAGCTACTATTTATCCCACTCCCGTGTCATAACAGGAAAGATCGTAGAGTGGAAAAGGTGGAAGCAAAATTAGGTGCTCTTTGATTGAAGCTAAATTGTCTATTAATGTATGTTAATTTTGCAAACTGCATCATTTTTCAACTTGGCGTCATAGTCTCCAACAACGAATTCATGGAAAAAGTTTTAAACTACCTATTATTTCCACCAGCTCATTGTGGACCGTGTTCGCTTAGCCTACACGCTGCTTTTCTCTGCCGTCAAATCTCCTTGCCAAAAAAAGTAAAGAAATTTGAAAAGGCTAGGAAGGTTTTTGCGCGGTCCCGAAAAACAAGGGCTTCTGCAAACAAATTTTCCGACGGGCGATCAACATCGTCAATTGAAAATGATAAGAAACAAGTATGTATATAGTTGAGGACATGGTCGCAACAAAAGGACTAAACTTGTTTTATGCTGAGTCGAAAAGAAACATGAAATATGATGATTAAGACGAAGCTCAAGATGATCTTCATGACATGGTGAGTGGCTGAGAATAACCACTATGGCCGGAAGTACGAAGATTATCGGCCACTCTTTACATCACATTTTCCGATGTCATAAATGAAACTTTTGGTGAAAACGGCTCCAAGGACTGGTGTGTACGCTAATCAATAAATCATTACCTTAGTTAAATTGTTGATCAAACGGTTTTTTATGGTTTGAGGTGAATACTTAGACTTACTTCTTCTATTCTTTTTTAAAAAGCTAGTGTGACAAACAGGCTGGTGAATGGCAGATGGTGAAAAAATATTCCTTTTTCCTATGGAGAGTCAAAGTTAAAAAAGTACGGTATAGCCAGCGTTGTCGACATTTGATGACCAAACTTCCTCTGCTTTCATGACAAACGGTCCAATCATCACATTGCCGTATGGCGGCCTTCAGCTTTTCGTCGCATTCCTAGCGCTCACTTGGAGCTTAGTGCGATCAGAAGACTTGAAAGAGATTTTAAATCGCCGTGTGAGAGGACTGTTTCAGATACATAGGTGTGGAACAGAAACCAGCCTCCACAGCGTGTCTTAAGTAGACTCAATTAGTGCTGTTTCGGCCCTTTCGGGACCACGGTAAAATTCGCGCTCGCAAGACTTTTTCATTGTTCCTAGTAGTGGCTGAAAAGCTCAAATCTCAGTGAACTGCTGCACGGCTTGTTTTTTTCCAAGGTATTTTAAAGCGCCGTAGCATTCAAAACAATATTATGTCTCACCTGCGCAGCTCATTTTTATTCTCATCAAGCTTATCTTCGCTGGAAACACATAAACCGTGTGAACGTGCGTAGAGAAAACTTGTTGTACGTCACGCGCTTTATGCGGACATTTTTTGTAGCTGAAAAAAACCCTCTTCAAATGAGAAAAATCGCACTTTCCATGTGACCTGCTTGTGTCATCGATCGATGCCGTGTTGAAACCACCGGCATCTCCCTGCACACCTCTTTCCACCTCGAACCTTGCATATGTGAATCAATATTACTTCCTGTTCCACTGCAGATAGGCGGTCTTCCTAAAAAATGAGTATAGCATTGGAATGGCTAATTCTTACACAATCGAATGATAACTAATAGTCCAAGAAAAGAGTTCTGTCCTGTGAGAATATGCGCTTGTTGAAAACGCATTTGTTTTCCTTTTGCTGAAGCATTATAAGAAAACTTTTCCAAAAATTCGTTGTACTATGTATAGGATTAAGCTTTTGAATGATTTTTGATTTTTGAATGAAATGAATGAAACTTTTGAATGATGATAAATGAAAATCTTATTTAAAAACTCTTGAGCAGCGGAGGATCGTTCGCTTATTTGCTCCCTGATAATAAACTTGTACTGGTGTTTTACTATGTAGTTGTAGTAAGCCTTGATAGAGTCCGCATTTTCACAGTTCGAGAGGTACTTCTGTAAGAGTGAAACCGCCTTTTCTGATTCATCTTTGCTCCGATCGCCATAAATCTATTTATCTGTTCTACAATTGACTCCCAAACATGTGTAGTACGCTGGATTGAACACATGTTGTCGTCATCAAAGAGTATAATAAGATTTTGGGTGACAAAAATCTTCCTTGATGAGCACTTCCAAAGGCGGATCTCGAAGATAGTGAATGCCAAGTGATCGATTAGAGAGCAGTGTGAAATACGTTTTGAAGAACATGCACAATCTAGATCGCTTCCGTTATCTCCACCCTGTTTCAGCTCCTTGAAAAAAACGCTTTTGTTTTTCCAAATTTTTTTTATAACCTACGTCAAATCTCAATAGTCAAAAGATGTCCTTTCTTTTTGCAAAAACGGCATGCCTCATTTTTTGTGACATCAAGGAAGAAATTATATTTTGTCCGTCGGCTTCGTTCTCTGGACAAAAAGTTCCTCCTGGACTTCTAGTAATCCATCAGTATCTCAAATCTCGTTGATTTCAACAATATATCTGATTCAAGAAAGAATTTTTCAGTGCGCTGTAGCAGCTAAAAAAAAAATTGGGTTTCGCGCTCGACGAGCAATCACTGCGCAGAGCAACCACATGTACTGTGAGATTGTTATTATTGGAACTGAGGTTTTTCCGTTTCAGAAAAACTCCAAAGAAAGCGTGTGACTTAGTACGGTCAGCTCAACTGGGTTTAGAAAGCGAAATGGCATACCCCATCATGTTAAAGGATGGTGGCTGACAGCTAACATAGAGATGTTGAAGAAGGAGTGGTGAGGCAAATGTGCCGCGGTGGTGTAGTGGTAGAGCACGCGCTCCTGGATAAGATGAAACGTCGAGCTCGATTCCCGCCCGAGGTCGTGTTTTTGCGCACTGCTCAATTCTCTTATGTTCATAGGAAAATGTTTTGGCCGATGAAAATGCCGAGTTGTGGAGAATAACAAAATTTTTGCTGTCACAGCGCAGAAGGAGATCATTTCAATAAAAGGTACGCCACTGAGATTCTCATGTATATATTGTCGAATGACTACTGAAGCAAAAAAAAATTAGAATAAGAAAAGTACCCAGCAGTTTTTTTCTGAGATTTGAGTCTTCACCCCAAAATCTTCATTGAGGCACAGATCCTCTTGCAATTTGTGACTATTATCGGCTTAATAACAGCCGCGAAAAGTTAGTTCAGATTGGTGTCAAGTAACACCAGTTTTTTAAGCTCTCACAGATTAGCTTTGATCTTCCTAACTACGTTGTCCTTTATTGCTCGAGTCACTACCCAATCGTCAGCATCTGTCATAAGTGCATTGTTTTCCATGGTGTTATCTCTTCATTACAGACCTGCTCGTTGTCTTGTCTCTAGAAAGTAATTGAACAGAATCTACTAGTATTCATCTGCAAGAAAAAAACCATTCTCTCAAAGTGATTATTGAAGCATATCAAATTTTCTAAATGCTGCTAATAACAGCTTCACAATAGTATGTGAAGATTTTACAGGAACTACAGAAATAATCAAATATTATTGGGAATTATCGATGAGGATGGCAGAGGCAGCAAAGCTGGGAAGAGCATTCGCAAAGCCCAGCGAAGCTTCGCCAACCATAAGACCAAGATGATTGCACTCCGATACCCTGACGGGACACTTACAGCTTCGAGAAGGGCTATGGAGAAAATCATCCACCAATACTACTCGGATCTCTTCGTTAGCCATGTCCTCTTACCGTCATATAGATGGTGAGAGGACGAATATTTCGTTCCACTAGTCCTGCCTTCCGAAATCCGACATGCTATATCGTCGGTGAAGGAACAGAACAACACCCGGTCCAGACAGGATTAGACCAGAGCACCTGAAGAAACTGCCGCTAGTTCACATCAACACCTTGGCTCGGCTCTTCACTCGCTACCTGTCAGAATGCAAGGTCCCTATTCAATGGAAAACCAGCAAGACCGTGTTGTTGTTCAAAAAGGGAGACCTTCACGACATAGGCAATTAACGCCCAATCTGCTTGCTGTCCGTTGTCTATAAACTCTTTATTCGAGTCATCCTAAACAGGATTGACAGAACACTGGACGAAGGACAGCCATGCGAACAAGCAGGGTTCCGAAAAGGATTAAGTACCATGGACCACATCCACACGATTATAAGACTCATCGAAGTTTCACGAGAGTGCAAGAAACCACTCTGCCTCACTTTCATCAATCAGAAGGAAGCCTTTGATTCAGTTGGGACAGAAGCGGTCATAGAGGCTCTGGATAAGCAGGGCGTTCCTACTGGGTACATAATGATCCTTTGTGAGCTTCATGAAGATTTCACGACCGAAATATCTTCATTCTACAACAATATCACCACTGACGTAAGAAGAGGGGTTCGACAAGGCGATACAATTTCGCCAAAACTATTCACTGTCATCCCACAAAACGTCATGCGAACATTAGAATGGGACGATATGGGAGTGAAAATTGACGGTCGACAATTAAACCATCTTTGCTTTGCTGACGATATCGTTCTCATAAAACCAAACATCAGTCAAGCGGAACGAATGTTGACCGATTTCGATAACGCTGTGGAAAGATTGGTCTTCAACTAAATCTACTGAAAACAATGTTCATAAGGAACGGACGGGTTCGAATGCCCCATTCACGTTCAACGGAACGACAATCTCCGAATGCTCTAGTTACGTCTATCTAGGTCGTGAAATCAACATGATGAACGACCTAGCTCCAGAGTGGAGAAGGAGGAAACGAGCGGCTTGGAGAACGTTTAAGAGCATCGAAGATGTAGTGAAGAGGACAAAGAACATCCGACTCCGTGCCCACCTTTTCGACTCGAAAGTTATCTCTGCCCTGACGTATGCAGCAGAAACCTGGTCGCTACGTAAGCAGGATGAAAAATCACTTGGCGTTATTGAACGCGCAGTCGAAAGGTCGATGCTCGGAGTATCCCGTATCTCGCAAATGAGAGAAAGGATCCGAAGATTCCGAGCTACGTCAACGATCGAAAATCAGAGACGCCGTTCTACACGCCAGGATATCGAAAATAAGGTGGGCCGGACACGTGATGCGCTTCAACGACAACCGATGGACGAGAGCCGTTACCGACTGGATTCCTCGGGACGTCAAGCGCTCTAAAGGAAGACCACTGACCCGTTGGTCCGATTTCTTCACGAAAGCGATGGAAGAAAGATATGATGCTCAGCGAATTCCTAGAGCGAGGAGGACCCACTGGGCTACTCTTGCACGCGATAGGGAAAATGGAAGAGTTGCTGATACCCGCTCGAATCACTCGACGATCAACGGGGCGACAGGTGATACAGGTGATCGATGAGGTGACGTCGCATGCAGTGTGCAGGATCATTTTTGACAGACTAATCATTCTCTTGCCATTTTCAATCACCTCAATCACACATTTTCATTCGACTGCTTTTATAGACTTCAATCAAGAACAATAATAATCTGATAATCACATAACATGGGGTGTACTCATGAGCAGGGTTGTATCCCCTGCAACGGATCTGCTGAGTCGAAGGGGCACCGTACTACTGAGAAGCCTGGAAAGACGAAGCAGGCCTCTGTCTAGTATTTATAAGTGACATACCAGGCCTTATAACAGGTTCAAAGTATGCTACGCGATAAAACCATAAGGGCTTAGGCAGTTAAATGGAGTGAGAAGATTCCAAACAGGAGGTAAATTGTTATAATCTTTGGGTGTAGAAGTAGAAAGAAGAGTGTGGTCGTCTGTCTCATGTTATTTCGTGAAGTCTACAAAGATGAATTGTTGTTGAAATTCTAGATAAAGCACAAATATCATTGAGATACGAACCATTAAAGAAAGCATAACATGTTCAATAACATTTTCAAAATGTGACCTTTTCGTGGATATTTAATCTTGCTTTAGAGAAAAGCGAGGTTTCAGTGAAAGTGTCGGCGTTATTTCTACTACTCAAAATTCCAGTATTCTTTCCACATTTTTACGCAGTGTTATGGTCTTTCATATAGCCCTAAGAGAGTTGAGTGGTGAGCAAATATACGACCTCAGACGGGAGTTGAACCCGCGCTTCATCCATACCAGGGACGCGTTGCTACCACTACACCCCCGAGGTACATTAGCGCCACCACTAATTCCTACTAACAATAGCTTTACTCAAGCCTCTTCTGTCATATCCTACCCGTTCACTGACAGTGAACCTCCTGAGATGACTACAATTATTCCTCTAGAAATTTACCAGATTGTCGCTGAAGCGCGCCCCACTCACTCGACGACCGCGTCGCGTGCTAGGAGAGTTATCAACGTGAAAGTCAAAACCCCAGTCACCTGTTGGGCATCACCCGCGGTGCAGACTTTCTTGAGGTGGGTGGTAGCAGCATTCCGGAACTCCGTTGCATAGTCGTGCTCCACAGTCCAAATATTGACCGCATCGATCCGATTGCACCATGACCCACCGCGAGTCGTCTATTGCTTCCATTTACACATCTCGTGACTTGGAATCTTAGCCCTCTTCATATGATATATGTCATTTTCAACACAGAATTCTTTTCCTCTCATTTAACCGCCTTCAGTTATGGTATGATGATTTAGGTGTACCCAGTGATGTGGAGTGATATGCATAATTTTTGCGTCGAGCGGGACTCGAACCCGCGCCTCACTCTATCGCGGAGCGCGTGCTCTGACCGTTGCACTACCAGCACCAGCAATTTCCATCACTCTTTCTGTGCTACAACTCATCTATCTGTCAGCAACCAACCGTTAAACGGAAAACAATTTCAGTTGATCATCCAACACCCAATATCTGTCAGTTTGCTTTATTTAGTGTCGATACCGATTCCTGGGCCAAGCATTTGACGGTTGGTTGCTTATAGATAGATGCGTTGTAGCGTAGAAAGAGTGGGGACAAAACGGGCGTTAGCAGTACAACGAGTTAGAGCACGCGCTTCCGGCTAGAGTGAGATACGGGTTCGAGTTCCGTCCGACGCAGAAGTTTTGGACATCACTTACATCAGTGGTTATATCTGTTAACAGATTTTATATTGTTTCCTGCGATGTCTAAAGAAAATTCGACTACGAAGGTGTTGTCGCTTCAGTTCTGCTTTGATTCCTTTGAGAGTGCACTGTCGAAGCACGACCGATGCGCCCTAATCTCCGAGTTTTCTTGATTTTACCACTGCATGTGGTACCGCTTCCCATTCCCTTGGAAAGTCATGTTCGTGAAGTCACATTGATAAATCTTTATATACAATGTACTTGTTATGTGCACATTTATTCTGATGACCACACGAGCTGCTAGTGATGCAGATCTCGAGACATTCGTGATTTCCTTATTCGGTACAACACGGTAACTGAACAATGCTTTGGATCTTGCGTCAACGATTTTACAGTGAGGTCGGTCACCTTTCCATTTTCAATTCACTCTACTTGTCAGTAGCATTGTAAAATGAGGCGTCTCAAATTGTCAAGGATGTTTGTAACACTGCGGTTGTCAGTAGCGTACGTTTCTTTCTTTTGGTGTGATATTACTGGTTGCACACGTCTTAACACTAAAGCAGTACTCACCAAATTTATTAACCAGAGTAATTAAAACTACATTATTTTGATATCATTCAATTGCGCATTTTCTTGAAACATTATGGTGTACAACCTGCTTTTATCTGCTTCAAGAAGGAGCTATCCTGGGAACAAATTTTCTTCCTACCCGTGCAGGAATATCGCGTAGTGGAAATTCCTGGCGAAGCGCGCGCAAGATCAGTGGAGCTTGGGGCGGTGATAAGATTCGAGAAAGGACGGCGAGAAAGTATTCTGCGAGGTTTAGAGCTGAGGAAAAACAGTCTGGAGGATCAGTCGCGCTCGGGTCATCCACAGGAAGCTCCATAAATCTTGCGCGCAGCTTCACTACCATCGGTCCCCTGCGCGCCGTTCGTGCATGGGTAAAAAGCAAATCTGTTCGCACAACAGCTCCTTTATAAAGCTAATATGGGCATGTTATACGCAAAAATGTTAACAAGAAAAAACGCAAATGAGCGATACCAAAATCATGCAACTTCATTTAGTTTTCGTTATTCATTCCGATGTTCATTACCGAAGTGTCAAAACTTATGAAGCGACCTAATATCAAGGTCACTTCGAGTGGCAACATGTTGCTTGAATTCTTAGGAGCGTAACTAAGAAGGAAGAGAAATGCAGTTTGAACTGTCTTGACAAATTCCTCAAGATGACGCAACGTCTTTCCTTTCGCTTTCAGGTATGTCCTTTAGTAATCAGTGAAGTTGAAAATAGCTTCATCAAAGTTTTATATATTCAAACACTCATATTTACAAATTTGATAGTGGCTGCCTTTCTTTTCTTTAAAGAACGCTGTTTTTATGACGGGAGTCCATAAGAAATGGATCATACGAACTTCCCCGTTGATCGTCAAGGGAATGTTTTCGCTACACAGTTCTACAGAATTATGCTCTCTATTATATGGTTATTCTTTGAACCAAGTTTATGTTAAGGCATATGAACGAATTAGACAATGAAAGCTGGTGACAGTTTTTATTTCTTGAGCTAAAACCGCCTAAACACAGTCATTATTTGCTCATGAGATTCGATATGCGCGATCCGGTACATCCTGTTTTTCTTGACCAATTCGCAAAGTTCTTCTTTTCCATCTCCGTAATAGAGCATATCCACTGTCATCTCCGTCGAACCTTTGCGGTTCGTGCCATTTGCGGCTGGCGTCCGGTTCGGACGGCTACGAAGAGAGGCTGCCGGCGCTCTCTAAGGACTAATGTGGTTTTTTTCAAATGAAATTCAAGATACTTACGTCAATAATGAAATTTCTCTTTTAGTAAAAAGGTCGAATAAGATAGATTAGATTTCAATAAAGTTATTCTTTATGAGACATAGCGTAGATGCTCCATTTATAATTCACACATTCAAATCGAAAAATCAACGAATCTTTGTCGAGCATTTCTATGATATTTTATTTACACTTACCACAATTAAATCGTATCTATTTCTTATTTCTCATAGTTTTCATATGCTCTATTGCATAAAGTACATAGAGTTGATCATACTGACTGAAAAGTGAAAAGCAATGAATAGTTTGCCAAAAATAGCGCTTCTTATTGCATGCGATCCTACTTCATCGATAATTCTCAGTTTTTATTATTATTAGTGCACTTGGGACTTTTAGTTCTTGGATTAATGCGTAGTTTTGTTCGATTTTCTTATTCATAGCTATGGTATGCGAAGAGGAGATGAACAAGTTGAAAAGGCGCTTTTCCAAGTGTGTTGCTTCCATAATGGAGAGTAAGAATTTTCAAAGCATCGAAGCGTTATCCTTGCTAACATTATCTTCATGGAAGTCCCTCTTGTAACGATTCACCAAATTTCCGTATTGACGAGGTTATCTTGGTATGAAGTTTTTTATATATGTATCGAAGATTCCGCTACAATTGATAGGACCGGCTGATTGCGGCAATCGCAAAATATTATTATTTCCTTGCCAGTGGTGGAAGCAGAAGACGACTTTTCTCAAAGCCAATCTTAGTTCTAAAATTTTACTTTTCAAGTTATCGAATGAGTATCAATAATCTAGTGCAATAGGTCTTTTATACAAAATCTAAAGGCTCTCGAGCGCAATCCTTGAAATATGAGTGCATGCGACAGAAATTGTTTTCAAAAGTAAGGATTCTTAAGGCATTGGGGCATTGATTTTTTTATAAATACGCTTGCAAAAGTTTGTTAATGATAATTTAATTTTTTTGGCAAAAAGTTTATGAAAGTCGAAATCTAATTATATTATATCGAAAAATCCGCTATGAATCAGAAATATAGGCTGCGATTGCAGAACGTTATCTTTTATTTATTAGTAGAACGTATTATAGAAGTCTTTTACACAGCAGACTAACTATCAAAGTTGAAATCTTTCAAGCTATCGATTGATTACAAAAGCGTCAAGAAGATAAATAGTTTGATAACAGCTGGGAATACATTTCTTTTCGCAAGGATGTGGTTTTTCCTTTGAAGACAA
Organism: Parelaphostrongylus tenuis; assembly: GCA_019055375.1. NCBI lineage: Eukaryota > Metazoa > Nematoda > Chromadorea > Rhabditida > Metastrongylidae > Parelaphostrongylus > Parelaphostrongylus tenuis. The sequence goes on along the minus strand of JAHQIW010005539.1, from coordinate 16,386 downwards.
GATTTTGGAGAGTATTGGCGTAAATTTTACTAGAAATATGTACGGGTCTTTCAGCGATATTTTATTGTTTTTGATGACACTTAATCAACGCGAATTTGTATTGGGGGATGCATCAGTCTTCGTAACCGTCCGAATGGCGCGCTCGGATGTGTGTCATAATCACTTTCATGGTCCGCAAACGATTTAGATAAGAAATTTCTCCGTTAGCCCGCCTTTACATTTTTTCCTTCCTTCAACATTTGAAGTCCAGCGTAATAGATTTCCATTTATTCGCTTGAATTCCGAGTTGATTTTTCACGTCCCAGACGACGGGATCACGCGTTGACAGCGGGGAACTCAGCGCGTTAGGATGCCAGTGTATTAGTTTTTTTGTGAAGTTAAGTTTTTCTCACTGCAAAAGAAAGTCCATCCGTCAGTAAATGGCCGAATATAGTAGAAACAATTTTAATACGGCTTTTTTGTTTGAAGCAGGCTAAAAGAACTACAAAATAATGATTTTTCTGTCAATAATGAATCTGCGTATTGCAGTGCGATGCCACTTCACCGATACCCCTTAGTAACTTTTCAACATTAGTGGACTTTAGAAGTTGAGACTGCCATAGAATGCGAAATAGTGCTCAGACTGTTGTCCTATGGCCATAATTTTCTAGATATCCACTTATACTCAACTGTCAGCACTATTCATCGCTGCGATCTGAAAAGCTTTTTCTTTTCGTGGATGTATGCTTCGTATTGAAAAACGGAAATGAAAACAAGGCTTTCTTTTTTTGAAAATATATGTGAAAAAGTCCTCCTACTGAAGATCCATTCTTTCGTAACGGAAAAGTTTGCTTCGGGTCAAAATTTTGCTATGCGATACCAAGAAAATCACTGAAATGTGTAAACAAGTGCTCCCAGCGAAACGTGAACTTCATTATATTGAGGGAGCGTAATAGACGGTCTTCTTGGAGACCAACCTTTGTATTAAAAATCCCAGATCTCCAGCTATCGAGATCACTAGTAGTCTACTAAAAGGCTTCTCACCGGAAAAGACAAGGATACCCAAGTACACTCTTCTGAACGAGGCTAAATTCCACACAATTCGCAGTGAGGAGTGAAAATATTTAGGAAATCTAGGCTTCTTTACCCCAAATGAGCAACATTGATCTATTTTTGTTTACATCACAAATCTGCTCAGAATCCAAATATTACTATATAATAGTAAAGCTTCATTGTAAAACTGAAACAACGCACTTGAGCGAACGTTATCTTCTTCTTTTTTCGACGCTAAAACGTACTGTAAAGATCGTTTTGCAGATTAATGATAATCAACATTTCTCGAGCTATCGAATGACTGCGAAAACAGTGACTAAAAAAAGGAGAAAGTATTATATGACATTCAAGAACCATGAACAGATCACATGACATGCTTTCTCAAACATTAGTTATCAGATATATTATGTAACAATTGCGTATGTTACTTTTCGCAACGATACTGATTTTTTGTTGAAATATAAGAAACTTTTCGACATTGGGCGCTTATGATTTGCAAAAATTTTATTGAAGTCTCATCTGTAGCATTCCATCATTTAAGGACGATAATTCTTTCCTGCGATCTCAACCGCGGAAATACAAACTACTCGCCGCGTGCGACATGGCCACATGTGTGCCACTTCGGAGTTAGGGGTTATAGATGAAAAACGAAAGCAACTCAACCCACATGAAATGCTTAGATCTCAAATTCAGATTCCGTCTTTCTTGCACACGAGCATTTTTTTGCTTTGTAATGTTCAGTCGATAGCTAGTCCCTGATAAATCAGTGTTCTGAGTATTACTTGTTCGAAAAAGTCGATGTGGATGGTCTGGCATATATTCAGAAGTGCATCAGCTGCCTTCTACCATCATTAGTTCCGCGCAACCTGTTTTCTCGGACTTCGTTACTTAACAGAGCTATGTCTTTTGTGTATCGCAATGATGTTACACTCTTATCCCAAATTACATCTTCAGGTCTTCAAGGGAAGGTGCACATTCTAGAGAGTCGGCCTTTTGAGCAATACTTAGTAAAAGTTTTTCAACTGTTTCGCACTCCTCACAAATAGAGCTGCCACACTGTTCACTTTTCGTCATGAGCAAAGGGAGTGAAGTCGTTTTTATTATGTCGACTGATGTACAAATCTTGCGTCAGGCACGACTTGAACCCGCATCTCACGAGGGGGGGGGGGAGGGGCGTGTTCGAAGTCTTTTCCCATTGTTTCCTCACGGATAGCTCGAAAGAATAGCTTTTTGAATTCCATTGTGGGCATGAAAGCATGATGTTTCAATAATAATTTTCGGAATCTACCCTTTCCCAAAAAAAAAACGACATTTTCGATAGTTGTAGGTGATTTCTCGATTGGTATTGTAGTTTCAAACACTTCGTAATTTACTGAAACGACTTTTGTCTACCGCTCAAATCGTGTATTCACTCTCTAAGCTTTCTCCTTCAAAGAAAAGTCACCGGAAATTCTTGAAAACCTTGTTTTCGTGCGCAAATTAACAGCAAAAACAAGAATAACTGTTCTTCATAGTTTAGACCACCACTGTGAGTGATGATAGTCATGTCAGCCTGTTCACCATGCGATTCAATGCTTAAATATTATGTTCTACCTGCTTTGGTTGCGAAAGCGTTTGACTAAGAAAACTGCATGTCAATTTGACTCTTGTAGAATTCCAAGAACGCGAAACCACCAAAACGTCAGCTACTGCAGTAGTATAGCGTTCTGTCCATTTTGTACTAAATACTCTGTTACCAAACTAGTGTCTGGTGGATGAGAAAATTACGAGGCTATTGGGCAATGTTGACGATGCCAGTACTCGGTCCTGGGAACTGTTTAATGATATAATAAGAAGTCTTCGTCATCATGTCCCGTTTTTTTTTGCATTACAGGTTCATGCTATATATCAAATCTTGTATGCTTGAGCTCTTATCTATTGGTTTTTATTTTGCAAGAACTACAATATATTTTTTGTCTCCTTCACTTACTAGATTATTTCCATCTTCTGAATTAAGCCCCATATGCAAAGGTATAGAGCTTGTTATTACCATATTGAGTATTTTATTCAATTTTTCTCGAAGCAATAGAATATAATTGTTCATAGGTGTGCTTTTCTGTTAAGCTTTCTTTTAGCTAAGAAACTTATTCTGTATTGCATCTGTTTTGCTTTTGTTTTTAGCAACATCAACTCTTGTCTACCGAAATTCAAGGTGGTGGTACAACTTGCAGCTGAAGGATGATATGCATAAACGTACTCAAGTCTCTTACGATAAAAGTTTTCACAATTCAACTGAATGTCACAGTCGGAATGCATAAATGTTGTGTATTCTTTCATATGAATTCTTTAGCCACTTTATTGATGCAAAAGAGCTTTTTTATGCATCATGAAGAGTGGCTTGCTGTTTTTACATGCTAGTTTACGCATCATTTGCGCAACTTGTACTACTCGGATACGGCATGTTTTAGAGGGTGTATAAAGAGATCAAATCTACTGACATCCAAAACACTTGTTTATAAGCTTGTATGTATAATAGCATAGCAATTTGAGCTCGTCAAATCCTGCTTTTCCTAATGATGGAATGGCCTGCTGCATCTTCTATATCGTATGTTTTACTTCGTATTCATAACCTACACTGCTTTGACACTCTAAAGTCCGAAGTTTCATTTGACAGAGGGGTTGACTGAAATCAGCAACCACGACTATTCCAACTATAATGAAGATAAATTTTATCAGTGAGAAAAATTGTCATCAAAGAGTGTTATCCCAGTTCTGGGTGTTAATGGTTTTTTGCTTCGTGCTTTCATGTAAAGTTATTCCTGATAAAATGTCATGTCTGAAAGGTTTTCACTGCTTTGTATTGTCGGAATTATCTCGGCCTCTCCAGCTGCTGATCATCTACCGTTTTTCCTTCTATTCTGCTTGTCAAGCCTGTATGTAATGCTCATGAGCTTCGATGGTTCGCTTCATCGACCTTCTACTCCCACATTACTCATTATCTCTAATTACCTTTTATCTCCCACTTTATTTTGTATCGGAAATGGTATCCAGTCATAATTATGGGCCTTGAATGTACATAGCCGAACTAGAATGGGCGTTATTTAACCGAAGGTGGGAACAGCTGACACGAGAAAAACCAAAGGAGAATTGGCTGCTCTGTTCAGATAAACTCTCCGAAATAAGCTATGTTACGAAATAGTATTGAAAACTAATCGTTCAAAATATGGTAGTGCGCTTTTCCTGTTCGTTTCTTGAACACGAAAAAAGCATTCTACAGTCTGAAAAATGTACCGAACAGCAACAAGTGTTTGCACGGGAGAAGAAAAATAGGAAGGAGTCACTACATTTTGTGTGAGAAGTATCCACCTCCAGTGGCTACGAGAAAACAACCATCAACACTAGAGTGGGAGGAAGAAATAGGTATATAACGATAATAATAGAATGTCACACCCAAATGTAGAGATCACTTCCAATGACCCCTATATCAAACGAAGTAAATGCTACGATCAAAAATGTCTGAAAAAAACAGTGGATGGAAAGTTTTTGAAAATGGTTAAAAAATCACCCAACACAATACGTCTCCATTTGGTTCTTATTCTCCTTTACGACCGCTTGTTTAGGGCAGGGGACTTCATAACAGGCCCCAGTGGTAGCGAGGCTGCAAATTTCGGGTACAATATCTTATCCCATGCAGGACATTTGATGGCGTATACAAGGCGAAACGAGTACGCCGCTTTGTGTGTGCATGAAAGAACACTTAGATATAAGTCAGATCGAAACTCCTTCAAGTGCACATAGGGCGGAAAGACTTGACTGTGATGACCTTGAAGGTGGTAGTGAGAATCTCAGAGCACAAAATGTGAACATCGGCGTGGAAAAACCCATAATGCTTTTTGAGTAAATTTCAAAAGCTCAGAAGACAGCGGAAGGGGCGAATGTCTGAACATGACAATTGAATGGCACCCTAGCTTAGCTTCTCTTTCAGTGTAAATACCGATCAAATTTTATTGCTTATGCTAGCATATCGGTAAACTTACCTATGCATAGTTGAACAGTCGGTTCAACACAATAGGTGAACATTGATTTTTCTCATTAAACTGTCTTTAAACAGAAGAATAAACTAAATGGTTGGGTTTGGTTTGGCATAGTACATCATCTGGGCTGCGAGGAAGACGAATTGGCCGAAACATATGCCACCGAAGTAGAATGGAGATATATCAGTCTCGCGCGAATATGTTTAGCTCGGATTGGATTGGAAAGACGAAATTGGCACGCAAGTGTCCATAATAAATTCAATCTCATTCCCATACTAGTACTTCAACTGAACTAAAGCTTTCAGAACATCAGTGATCGGCTGAAAATGAGACGAGAGTAGGTAGAAGACAGACAAGTTCAAATAAACAAGCTTGCAAATTTTACCAACAAGAGCCAAACCTGACCTAAATTTTGATAAGTAGTAAGCTGATGCGTGAGCAAAGTAAATACGTTTGTAAAAGTAGCTCAAATTTCAATTATCGCAATTACCTTTGCACGAACCCTTTTAAAAAGTGGGTATCCCGCTCCAGTTTGGAAGGAACACGAGTATTTTAATGTAATAAAGCTATGTTAATAATGAAATAAGACATGTTCGAAAAATGAAAGCACAGCGAATTAAGTTGTGGGTCAGAAAAGGGCAATAAATCTGTCCAATGATAGCTCGCGCCAACTCTCAGAGGTTGATCTTTGAATGAAGATTTGGAAGTGCCTCATTGGATCTACACAATTTTTGTGTGGTTACACGCAATCATAATCATCTCTAACGGAATGTTCATTTGCCCGCATCGTTGACAGGAGCGTGTACGAGATAATGAGATGATTTTATTGCTGGTTCAGCAATTCACTGCCATTGGGATTAAGATGTAGGATTGCTAGCGGTGTGCTTTGCACCACAAGCAATTACTAGTCATAAATTAGCCGAGGCGCCGTGGCCGCGTGGTTGTGGTGCTCGTCGCGATGCACGCGAGTCCAAAACTCACCCCGACGCTTTCCGTCAGTCAACATTCAGTCAACATTATGGAAAGCCACAGCCAGGATGTCCTGGGGATTGAAAGGAAACGAGCTCTACCAGCATTCTATAACACTGAAGAAGAAGGCAAAAACCAATGCTAGAAGTAGTCGGATCCGCACAGTGAAAAAAAAAAACAGTGTGAAAACAGATCAATGAAAAGTTCAGAAACAGTATGATCAAGCAGCTTATTATCAAAGACAGTTCCTTGGACTTATTTCTTCATCAAACGTTCCAGTGCGGTAGAATAGGCCGAATAAATGTGTGAGATAATATGACATGAACTTGTCATGTCTGGCGCACTCCACTCATCCGCACTCTATCTCTGCTGCCCTTCCTTCTCTACCGTTGCATATATGATAATATCACAGATATCGCCCCACGATCATGTATATAAACACGGCATTTCACTCCCGCAAGCACTTCATTTCCTATGCCCGTCTAGAGCTGTCCTACGCTTGTGAGGAGCTCTTTGCTACCGGAGGCACCCGCTGGCCAACAAGCATTCTACTACCGAACCACGAAGGTTTGCCAATTTCTTGAATTTCTAGTTGATATTAGACTTTTTCATCAAAGCAGTTGAAAGAGCTTGCTACTACTAAATATGCTATTCAAAACTGTGATTTTCAAATGTTATTTCAGAGGGAAAAGGCTTCTAGTAACAGTTGACAGTTAACTAGTACATAGCCTTTTTGAAGTTAAATTGTTTTGGGCAGGGTAGTTCTGTACTAAACGTTCAAATCTCATACTCAATTCTCATCCAAAACTCAATGCGATTCTTGCTAGATCAAATGGTGCACCCACAATCTAAAGAACTATTGAGACATATGGCTGCCTGACCAAGTCCTTTGACGTTGGTTGTTGACAGCTGCGTTGCCTCATACTTTTGACGACTACCGTTGATAGGCAGGCGGCGTCGTGCCGTCGCTTGCGAGGCGCTCGCAGAGCGGGGTGAGAATTTTGTGTTTCCTGCGTCTTTGTTGCCACAAGCGCCTTCATTCTCACGACAGGAGACACCGTCGTTACAGCAGGTGAGACCGTGTGGAAATTGCGAGTGAGAACAAAGGCACAGGAGAGTACGCCTGACAAGGTTATGCGAAAACAATCAAGAAACAAAATTTGTTTCTCAAAAATAATTCTGGATATTGCAATACAATGGAAGTTGTTAATCTATATGGTCCATGAGCATTATTCATCGCTTCTATCGACCGCTTTCAATAGACCCGCTCAAAATGTCATAATCTGGCACGGATATAACATGCTTTGAGCTTGTTAAACAATGTAAAAATAACATGTTAGATCCTTAGCAGATTATATTATTCATTGCTGCAATTTTTGTCATTCCACCTCTGTCATCATCATTATCATCATTATCATTAGAATTATCACTATCATCATCAATATCACTACCAATATCACAGTCATTAACATCATCACAATCATTACCGAATTAAAATATGAATGATTTTATCAGCTACAACTTCGATTATTGGTCAGCAATGTCTAGCACCGTATAAATGCCCTTATCATACCTCACAAACAGCTCAAAACAGTGAAAATTATTATCACTATATCCTTTCATCATTATTTGTGCCAACATGTCATGTGGTCTGGTACAAGAGCCCTTACCAGACCACATGACACGTTGGCTCAAATAATGACGAAGGGATATATTGAAATTTGAGCGTGATCTAAACAAAGCACTCGAGATAAAGGTATAATTATGATAAAAATACCATCCAATGAGCAATCGAGTGCACAACACTCTGGGTTAGGTGAATGTTTCACTTGACATAGAGTGTAAAGCGTACGTCGTCGATAACTCTTTATAAGGAGTGTAAGGCTCCTGAGAGAACTGACTATAAAAAGATCGACAGACGACGGGTTCTGCCCGGCTGATGAGTCTGTAAGGGTGAAACACGTGTTTCGTGCTCTACAAGAGCCCTTACCAAACCACATGACATGTTGGCTCAAATAATGATGAAGGGATATATTGAAATTTGAGCGTGGTCTAAACAAAGCACTCGAGATAAAGGTGTTATCACTATTATAATCATGATCATGATCGTTAGCACAATCATTATCGCTACCGTGATCATTATCGTTATCGTTATCATTTAGTGATGAAGTTTTCGCGGTGACTCATTGAAGATGTAGATGTAATATGGAAGATATAGATGTTCTTTCTGATAAGTTATCTCTGCAGAAGCTTTTTCAATGAGATTTTATCATTTCATGATGGAAATGCTCCCTCAGAACCTGGGTTAGTCTCCTCGCATCCTTTACGCTGCCTGGTGTCTGTTTTTTCACTAGAGACGCCGTCCTCACGGGGAGCGACGCCATTACAGTAGCCGGGAAAATGTTACGTCGTGCGGTGGAGGACGAAACGTTCTACATGATTCTCAGACGGTCGTATCGGAGAAATAGTCGTAGCAGAGTGGCGACGTTAGTGATATAGTGCTTGTAGCGTCCCTGATGTGGGTTTAACGAAGGGCTAAACTCTCACCTGGGGTGATTTATCTCGAATTTTGCATACCATTCAACATCTCTGATATATGACTGTGATCACGTTTTCAGAAAGAGGTAAATAAATGATATGAGATTGTATAGCAGAACAGTTAGTCAGGCTGTTGTCTACACTGAATCTGTTTGACTTTTTTAGTTCAAGCTTTCCTCACCTTCTCCAGTGCTACCTTCTCACTTTTTTTCAAGTTTTTCTAGGCTAACGCCCATGGCGTGCATGTAGTGATGAGTAGAGAGCGTTCTGAAAAAGATGTTTCGGGTTTTGAGACAAAAGAAGTGACTTATTTTAAGAAATCCTTTCATTATTATTTGAGCCAACTTGTCATGTGATCTGGTAAGGGCTCTTGTACCGCCCGATACACGCATTTCGTCCTTACAGACTCGTCAGCCGGGCACAACCCGTCGTCTCTTGATCTTTTCATAGTCAGTTCTCTCGGGAGCCTTACACTCCTTATAGAGAGTCATCGATGGCGGAGGCTTTACTCTCCATGCCAAGTGAAACGTTCACCCAACACAGAGTGTTGCGCACTCGATTGCTCTTTAACTGGTGCTCTTATCATAAATATACCTTTACTTCAAGTGCTTCGTTTAGACCACGTTCAAATTTCAATAGATCTGTTCATTATTAATTGACTTATCTTGCGAGGATGTGACTTTCTCGTTGAAATGCAGGGAACTTTTGAATAGATGGGCGTTTTCTCTTCACTAGAACCATCAGAAGTCCCTTAGGCGAATTTCATTATTTGGGATGATTACGTCTTTTCGAGACATCCATTTTCAATGAAATTCTCCTATTTCAATTACGAAGCGCCCCAATGGCAATTGCTTAGCTTTCGACGCGGCGATCGGTGCGTGAAATTTCATGCATTTGGTCCGCGACGTGTTAACTAGAATTTTTCTAGCATGTTTCTTTTTCCCCCAAAAATCGTATGCCGAGCAAGATACTGATTAAAGTAGGGGAGCTTCGTCCAGTGAGAGCAGATTAAATTCTCGGTTGCGTTGTTGATATTCTCGGCTGCTACGGTTTATGATGAAAACAAGTCTCACAAAAACAACTGGTGATGAAAAAATGGTGATGTCAGTGAAGTATGCAATGTGAAGTGAGAATATATATGCAAAATATGAGAAATTTCTCATTAAAAGCCTGCACTGGTCGTTGTTTGCAAGTGATTCTCTGACGCAAACTATCAAACAAAAAGCATCGATACTGATAATGATTGTGATCAGCAAGACAGGACGAAGAAGAAGTGAAAATGATAGGTTATCCTGCATGTTAGCTAGAGCATAAAGAATTTCATGACATATTCTATTGTTCAATCGACCCGTTCGCTGCGGCGTGTACCTGCTCAGATAGACGATTGTTCAAAGACCTTTCTTACTGGACAAAATTTCTCTCAGACTTTCAGTAGTCATTCAGCTGCCCGATTTTCTGCAATTTCAACAACAGGATTGCTTTGAAAAAATCGCCTTTAGAGTTGTAGCAGCAGAAATAAAATTATGTTCCGCACTGAAATTGATTTGTTTAGTCGGCCGAGATCTGTGGATGGTTTTTCGCAAGACTCTTGAAAGTTATTCGGTAGACCAAATCTCTGACATTTACGGCTACAATTGCTATTAAAAAGGTTATCACATAGCGCTGTGATAGCGAGAAGAAGATTGCGTTTCACATCCAATTTATTCGCGCGTTACTCGTACTTCGCAGAGGAATTATTGGTATTCATGAGTTAGTCTGTGTTAGAGGCACTTTGTCGCTACAAAATGATCAATATCACAAAGGGTACTTTCATAAAGGTATTCTTAGCAAAGAGACCAAACAAATGTCAAAAAAATCTGAAGTTTCTATGGGAAAACGCATCCTCGCTGAAAGAGCTTTACTCGAATGTTGAACAATTCTTTATTATAATATCTACGCTTCTGTGGTCATCTGATGACTCAAGATTTGCTAGGCTTTATACGATACTTCTTATGCAAAAAAACTCTCATAATGTGCCTCAATGAAGAAAAAAAATAGCAGGTGACTTTCGCTGCAATTAGTCCGTTGTTTGTACTTCACAGAAGGCGTTGGTGACAGTTTTATAGTAAAACTGAGACTTTCAGAAAACTTCATTGTTACAAAAAGATGAAATACTACTCAGGAGACTTCTGAAAGCGTATTTCTAGTGGAAAGAAGCGCTCAGTTATCAAAAAAATCTCTGCTTACCAATGCCACCATATTGTAAGAGCGTATTTTAAAAATAGGCTTCGTGTCTAGTATAACTTTCAAAAAAAAAGTCGTACACAGAATTTTCTAGTCTTCAAAAGAAGTAAACTTGCCAGAATTCGCATTTATCCTTTTGTGGAGCAACTTTTCACAGAATGTGTATTTTTCTTATTCACATAGAAATTTCTAAGTGACTTTGTAGATGTTCTCCTCACAGGTATGACTTATTCGTGATAGCAATAGAGAGAAAAACGCATCGAGCTTTCGAAGTAACTAGTAAGTTGTTTGAAACTTCGCAACGGGATGCCTTGGCAATTATGTAGTGAAAATTAGATGGTCGAAGCACTTCGTATTCACAAAAGAGGGGAAAGTGGAGGAGATTCGCAGGTATTTCTGAAGAGAAAAACACCACGAATTCTAACAATCCGCACATCTTATCAAGAAATCGACGTCTTTTGGAAATTTTCTCATTTTCAACTATTTTGTGTTTGAACCTTTCATGAGGGAATGACATGGTCTTTCCAACTAATCCTTTTTTGATTGTCTTAAACATTTCGGTTCTTCAATCATTTCCCATACATCGAGTATATGCTGTTTGTAGAAGTTGACTGGTTTCTTGCAGCCAAGTTTCAATTCGTTGAAAACGTCTCAACGTCATCAAAGTGTAGAGCAAGATTCTGAGCAGCGAAACATTCGTTGACCACCCATCGACTATCACTTCATCAGTATTCTCTTAAGAGTGCAATACACTATGATGCTGGTTGGAGTTTGAGAAGTTTCCTGTTAGTAAAAGCTTAATAAGATTAGGCCGTCCCACGCTTCCGAAGGCACACTTCCGAGGACAATGATGTGGATTGACAATAATGAGCAAACATGCAATACACTTAGTAGTCTTCCAAAAATGCATCTGGCTTTAGTACAGTGTTTCTGCGTAACGCAAAAATTTTTGACTCCTATATAATAATTATACATCACTGCCACTTGCATCACCTGCCGTCCGTTGATTGTCGAGTGACTCGAGCTGGTACCAGAACACTCCCACTTTTCCCTGTGTCGTGCAAGAGTAGCCCTGTGGGTCCTCCTGGCTCTAGGTATTCGCTGAGCATCATATTTTTCTTCTAAAGCTTTTGTGGAGAAATTGGACCAATGGGTAGATGGTCTTCCTGTAGAGAGCCTGATGTCCCGAGTAATCCAGTCGGTAACGCTGTCATCCATCGGTTGTCGGTGAAGTGCATGCGTGTCCGGCCCACCTTTTTTCAATATCCTGGCGTGTAGAACGGCGTCTCTGATTTTCGATCCTTGACGTAGGGCGGAATTTCGGATCCTTTCTCTCATTTGCGGGATACGGGATACTCCTAGTATCGACCTTTCGACTGCACGTTTAATAACTCCAAGTGATCTTCCATTCTGCTTACGTAGCGACCAGGTTTCTGCTGCATACGTAGTGCAGGGATAAATGTTGAATCGAAAAGATGGTCACGGAATCGGATGTTTTTGTCCTCTTCACTACATCTTTGATGCTCTTAAACGTTCCCCAAGCTGCTCGTTTCTCCTGCTCAATTGTGGAGACTAGGTCGTTCATCATGTTGATTTCACGTAACTGGAGCATTCAGAAATTATCGTTCCGTTGAGCGTGAATGGGGCATTCAAAGTCCATGCCGCTCCTCATGAACATCGTTTTCCTTAGATTTAGTTGAAGACGAGTCTTTCTACAGGCGTTGTCGAAAACGGTCAAAATTTGTTCCGCTTGACTGATGCGTGGTGTTATGAGGGCAGCATCATCAGGAAAGCAAAGATGGTTCAATAGTACACCGCCAATTTTCACTACCATATCATCCCATTCTGATGTTCGCATGACGTGTTGTAGGGTGGCAGTGAATAATTTTGGAGAAATTGTATCACCTTGTCGAAACACGCCTTCTTACGTCGATGGCGATATTGTTGTGGAATGGAGATGTTTTGATCGTGAAATCTATAAAGCTCACAATGATTATTATGTACCGATTAGGGGCGCCCTGGTTATCCAGAGCCTCTATAACAGCTTCTGTTTCCACTGAATAAAGACTTCCTTCAGATCGATGATAGTGAGACAGAGTGGTTGTTCGTACTCTCGTGAAACTTCACCGAGTCTTGTAATCGTGTGGATGTGGTCTAGCGTACTACATCCTTTTCGGAACCCTGCTTGTTCGCATTTCTGTCCTTCGTCCAATGTTCTTCAATCCTGTTTAGAATGACTCGAATGAAAAACTTTGAAGTTTATAGACAAAGGACAGCAGGCAGATTGTGCTATAATTGATTATCACATGAAGGTCCCCTTTTCGAACAACAACGCTGTCTTGCTGGTTTTCACTGAATGGGAACCTTGCATCTGACGGGTAGCGAGTGAAGAACCGAAGCCAAGGTGTTGATGAGAATTGGCGGTGGGTGCTCTTTTTTTCGCGATGTAGCAGCGAGAATGAAATTGATTTCCCCAATCGGCGCAATTCTGGCTCATTCTTTCTGGAACACAGCATTTTCCTAGTGTATTTACAATCATTCAATAGCTTAAATTTTGCCATCATTATCCTGTGCTTGTTTTTATAGAGTGCTCTTTTATTACGCCGTAAAAAGAGAATAAAATCAAGCTTCACATTTGGCGAACAGTTTTTATCGGCCGCAATGTGTATGTGCTATGTGTATGTGATCTCGCAACATTCGCAACGACACTAGAGCGGCCAGAATCTGTGGATGACTTTTCAAATAAGCTTTTCATTTTGGCTACAACGGCGGACTAAAAATTCTTTTTCGAAATGGATTCCAGTATAATATTTCCAAATTAGGTCATTTAGTGGAAGTCTAAGGTTTGAAAAAAATAAAAAACTTTGCCCTCAAATGATTGTGAAAGGAATCGCGATAGCAGAACAGTAGTGTTCATATACGTGATCTCACATTTTCGTATTTCTTCTCTTTTTGTACTGCAAAATTGTTAGACTTCATGACCATTTTCATGCCACTTTTGTTTTCAGGCTTTCAGCGAAGTTCACTTTGGTGCGATTCATATGACTGGCAGCATCATCTCCATTGACGACAATAGTCACGCAGCAGCGATCATCTCGCATCCACGGCTCCTCCCGATTCTGGTAAGTCTTGATACGTTCGCCCTTTTCAGTAATATATTAGACATAAACGTGGTTGACAATAAATCAGGCGAATGCTATGATGGAAGATAGCTGAAAACTCTTATGAACTTGTCATTAGGTTAGGCTTAATGTAGATTCAATATTCAGTTGCTTATAAAGGAAAAGATAACCGTTGATTAGTGATGACGGGAAGAAAGTTTGAAGCTACAGTTAATTAGCGATGACGGGGAGAAACAAGGTTTACTGACTGTTATTTGTAGCATTCTTATGGTCAACAATGAAATATGCCCGTTCCCTTTCATTGTTTACGTCACCGCTAGACGATTTCATAAAAAAGCATTCGATTTTTGCAGTAGAGGAGCTTTTCCCTAAGAAGTGTTTCTGTTGATTTCCCCAAGTAGTAGCCTTAATAAGGGTCTTCAAAAGGTGATCATAGACATTATTGTGGACAGGGATGTGACTTACTGATTTGTCAGTAAAATCGCTCCAGTACAGCAGCCTATTCCCTACAAAATTCATTCCGAAAAGATTCTTGCGAGAAGTTCTTATCTTGGATAGCCCATCTGAAGAGTCAGCATTCTGAGTAAGCTGTAATCCACCCCTATGATCATCAATGTTTAGTGATGAAAACTATAGAGAGCAAGTATTCTGATTATGAATTATATATTATTTCATGCTTATGCAGATCATTCTCTCATTGAAATTCTCACTTTCAACGAGATCGCTAATGTGCCAAAAAAAAAGGCTCCTTCTAGATGAATTTTCCTACTCTCTAAGAAAAAACCATTTCTGTTCGATTCATGGCATCACAGTTGTTGAATCCTCGCAATAAACATTCCAAATAATTTCAAAAAAGAATGCTCAAAGCCTAAGTGAGGTTGCTGCGCCAGGGCCATACACCGATGTTTCAGAGGAATCGCCCCTCCTTGATGTGGGTGCGGGTAATTGACAAGGAGATCGATACCTCCAAAACAGTGGTGTATTGGCTTACCAACCTCGCTTAGGCTTTGAGCATGCTTTTTTGAAATCATTTCTGTTTTATTCTAAATTGAGAATGCTATTCCAGCGTCAAAGTTGCACGCTCTGATCTGGCTACATGAAGTGAGGCCGCTTGGATCTGTTCAAATGTAGCCAGAAAATGGGCTGGAGCACGCCGATGTGAGTGTTGGATGTTTATTCGAGGGCGGAACTCCTTGATTCCTTATAAATTGGGCATTTACAACAAATTAGGCAGTCCTTTATAAGGACGTATTTTATGTTTTCGACTACCCTTCGAAATAACACAGCCTCTTAATAGATAATAAAAAGCTATGACTTTGCTTTATGTAGAAATTGGTGCCTATTAAGTTTCTGTTGATTGATGCGGAATTGTTTACGCTGACCCTTGGTGGTGTGAAATAATGAGAGCCAAAATTTAGGAAAGTTAGTTAGCATATTACCTTCCTAAATTGACGATAGATACAGGTAGCTCGTTAAGCAAAATATGGTGTCAAAAGATTTTTTTGAACGGTTTTTGCAGGCACAACTTTAGCAATGAAGACAGCTATGTCATCTAGTAGAAGAGAAATTTATCGCAAGTTGTCTCAATAAAATCCGTACTCATTCGCGGTATTTGAATTGCCGATATGTGATTTCTATCTTACATCAAAGCTAGCGATTAAAGCCGTTGCTAATTTTTATGCCTAGGAAGCAAATCTTTTCTATGCTTTAACCCCTCGTTGTGGAGTGGTTGTGATAGTCGAGTTCGAAGCTGCAATGTGCGAAAGTTCATAAACAAGTGCTGCCACATAGAAGAGAAGCGATTTTGAGCCTAAATACAGATGCCATAGATGCCCAAAGAGCTTTGCAGTCTGCACGAGACCTTTACCAAACTGAATCTCAGCGACTTAGAATTTGTACACGAAATCGCGTGAATTCTCAAGGAATCTCGAAGTTTAACCAAACAGTCGGTCAAGTCATTGCTTGCAAAATCATGAGCTAAAATAGCACTTTCTAGCAATTGGCGCTCCCTTGATTCGAGTTTTTTTATTGGGATTATATGTGCGCAGTTCATAACCTCCTTATTAATGCACACAATGACAAGAAAAAGTAGCTGATTGGATTAGAGCTGGTACGAAATCCGTTTGCGATAGAATGTCAAGGCGTCTAAAATTGAATTTGAAAAAAAAGCTGAAAAGTCGTATGGGTTTTTTTTAGCTCAGGTTTCGTTTCTATTTGTCTTTCACAACTATTGATTCGCCCTTGTGTAACTTTGAATTTTCATACAGACACTAAGCACTGGCATTCACCTAGTTTTATTCGTCTGCACGTAAGTAGGCCACCTCAGCTGGTCGTGCCTGCACTATGCACAGGAGCAGCACGTTTTTCATGGAGATACCTTGCGGCAGTTTGTCAATCACTTGTGTAATTTGTTCCTAATTGATGTTCTTTGAAGGCAAAACAGAAATTTCTGCTGTTTCTGTCGTTTATCTAATCGTTCCTGGATGATT